>CM040912.1:1235000-1252500 GCA_023029165.1 Gobiocypris rarus
ATGATTCGGATACGTGCATTTGTGTCTGCCAAGTTAGCGGTCCATTCGGATATTCCCCAGGAAATGCGAGTCGTACGTCATTGAAAAAGGGACGGAGGCGAATGACGTCAACTCAGGTGGACAGGAACACAAGCGCTCTCCTCTAATGTCCTCCGCCTTACGAGAGCAACGCTGACCTTTAAAGATAACACACTGAATAATCATTTCATCTGCATCTGCGCTGTTTTACTTCCTTTTCCAGGTCAGAACGTCTTGGGCTGTTTCGCCAGTTTATAGTGTAAATGCAAATATCGGATACGCGTCGCTTTTAAAAGATGATGTAAAATCGGTTACCAAATGTGAATTGTGCATCAAGACCTTCAGTGTAAATGCAGCCATAGTGACTCTCAGAGCGGCTCTGGAGCGGAAGGTCGTGAGTGTGTGATGAAACTATTCATTCACACAAAACATGTACGATTCATATTCAATCATCTTCTTGCAGTTTAATATTCAAAGACACTCGTCCATATCACCGAGCGATTTAAGTGACTGAGCTACTTTTGATTTATTCATCCAAAGTGACATTCTGCGTCATACAGTAAGTTCTGTTTTCCGCTTGTACAGATCAGCGGTGTGTGCACTTTTGGTGTAAATGCGGCCTAAGAGACTTATTCCAAAAACATTAAAAATGTAAATAAAAGTATACGTGCCATGGTTTTACAATATCTAACTTGCATAAAGTCCATCAAACATGTATGCAAAATAAAAATACTTACACAATAGCTGGAAGATCACAGCTGTCGGTTATACCTACAATATCGAAGCCTTGCAGAATCACACAGCGCAAGGGCTTTTTGGTGTAACTGTGGCAGCAGCGACCTGTGAAACACAAGGGAAAGGACATTCACACGTCCAGACTTGGGATGCGCGGTATACCGGTACTGGGAAAATACCGGTGTATGTTTGATTTCAAACGGTACGTTATCATGATTTTGCTCATTTCGATATTTGCTGCTGTTCCGAAGTTCACCGTTAGGTGGCAGCGCGCTACCCAAAATGATGTGTAACCGGCAAATGTGCAACAGAATAAAATGAATACAGCGGTTGACTCGCTCAACACACACAAAACTCATTAATAAAGACAGGAGTAGACGTGATATTTGGAATTACTTTGCTTCTAAAACTTCTGAAGAACCATCAAACCTTACCAAGCATCGGTCACTTAATTCCTGACTTGTAAGACATTAAGAGATCGACAGGTGAGTGCATCATTCAAACGATCTAATTTAGACATTTATTTTCTTTCAGCACTGATCAACACACATACATAAGATCGTATCGTTTAAATATAAAGAAATCTCCAGCGTTCATTTCAACCAGTGACGTTTAGACCTCATAATATTTGCACGCAGACTATATGCACTATTTACATCCACGAAAGACATAACCAACTGTGTTTATGTGACTAACGTTACTCATGTGACATATTTGACATAATTTCATGTCTATTTTACTAAGGAAAAACAACTTAATTTGTAATGCGCGAGCTCTTTAGGCTTGTGTGTTTGTTGTTGGTAAGAGCGCAAAGAAAACTCTCAAAGTGCTCCCATCCCATATGTATTACGAAATGCTATAAAATCGCTTGCATGTTCAAATTGGCACGGTTTAAAAAGACGTGGGCAGTGATTTCCGTCAGCGGTCCTGCAACAGAAGCGGAAGTGTTGAATCTGGGCGCGCAGGTTGCTTTTATAGTGCAGGTGCGATGTCTTTTGAAGCCAGAAGCATTGCTCATTTTGAGAGAATGGAGACGCGCAGTAATGCTGAAATTACTTACAAGAAAGTTTCCAAATGACTGATGTGATAATCTTTGTTGATTAATTTAATAATAAACATTTGCGGTTATTTCCCGCTTCATAAACCTAAAACTTGCGAGAGTTATTCAAATTATGCGCAATACCCGCATCAAAATTCAGACCCTGTATGGTATCGATTTAATATCGGTACTTCGGTATTAGATTGTGGTACCGTACCGAAGCCAAAATTGTGGTATCGAGCCATCCCTAGTCCAGACTTTACATTATGACTAACTCTATACCTAGTGTAGCGTTAAGGACTTTTACATGTGCTAGACTGGGATTTCTAATATAAACTCAGCTAGGACAGGTAATGAGATCCAGGTATTTGTGCCCTTGATCAGAAACATAATCTTCATTTTTATAGTTGTACTAGTCCATGCAGTCAATGTGTTATGTCCTATATTTTAAATCATTTGCTTAGACGTTTTTACAGCACGAGTCAAATAAGAACAGCATCTTTGCATCACTCACCTGCCTCTGTGTCCGTCTGAAAGATCAGGAGCGTAACCAAGGCCAAAATACACATTTTTATTGCCATCTCTGTACTTCGGAGGTGCTCCAGTATCGCTTGCAGTGTCCAGAGAGTGGTAGCCCAGAGAAGGATCTGAAGAGGATGTGTTGGGCTTCAGTGAGATGGCTCTTTATAAGCCCTTGGTTTGGGGTTATCCCCTGCGTTTGGAGTTTGTTTGCTCTTAAATTCCTCAGATGTGAAGTGGATATGTTTTGTACGCCACTGAATAGAGCAGGTGTGAGATTGATCTACTTCCTGCTTCCATGACCACATTCCTCTGATTGATGGGCTGATAATAAACCTAGGAAGGTCATATCATGCTTGACAATGAGTTCAGATGTAAAACTCTTTAACAAAATGAAGCGGGGTGCCGTTACACCCCTGTATACCATCAGTCAGATGAGAGAAGGCATGACGTTTCAGACCGTTTTTATCATTAACGCCTTAGAAATGTGCATCTCAAATATGACGTGACAGGCTTTATAGGGTTAAAAGTGTATTTAAATCAACCCCGTTTAGTTATCCAATAGTGTGCTGGTGTTTTGTTGTTCCAGTGAGTAAATGATTGGTGTTGTGTCTGTGTCTGCAGCGTTCGGGATCAACAGCATCTTATACCAGCGAGGGATTTACCCGGCGGAGACCTTCACCAGAGTCACACAGTACGACATGAGCCTCCATCTGACCACAGACGGCAAGCTGAAGAACTACCTCAACGTCATCTCGCAGCTCAAAGGTGCGTTTGCATCCAACCGTGCCTGCCTGGAAAAACATCGAGAGGTGCATGTGATGTTAAAGGTGTTTGCAACTGTGTTGGTGCCTCATTCAAGTTTTTCCCAGATTAATGGTGGACTCCGTTTAAATCAGGAGTTTAAAGTCATCATGAAATCAAATTTGACATCTCTTCTGTGATGGCGGGGGCGGGGCAACCTGTCACTCACACAAGATCCACCAATAGCAAACCACACCCATCCAATCAATTCCCAACGGGCGAAATCAAGCCCCGCCCTACATTTGTTCTTGTTTGAGAAGCGATTCTCTCGGATACACGTTACACTAGCTTTCCTCTCATTACGACTTAAATAAAACCTTTTATTTTTTGTTGTTTGGTCATGTGACCATCTGAGCACTAGCAGAGACCTTATAGCACAGATGAGCTGCTTGGGTGTAAATGAATGGCATTAAATATGTTTACCAATTGGCATTTTGACGAGGCACCACAACGCTGTGAATTAACCGAAATCTCACCTTACATTTAACCTCCTTAGCGCTGGGATCATTTCTGGGGACTTCCGCTTGGATTTGGCCTATACTCAAATGGAAAAGCTTCCCACACACACACACAGTGCTCTCAATACACAATGTTGGTGTCATTTTACAGGAAACCCTTTGCTAAATGTGATATGTTGTCTGAGCTGGGCACTTTTTAATTTATAGATATTTTTGAGTGTATATCTTGAGCCCTGTGAGCTCTAGCACCCTGCGGACCGTCTGGGCTGTTTAAATCATTGTTACAATCGTGTTGAATGCCAGATTTATTCAAATGGGAGGATTATTTCCCTTTGTTTATGTAATTTCCGCCTACCCAAATCTCTCCCATATATACGTCTCCCCATATACAGTGGCATAAATGCAATATCCCTGTCACACAATTGTTTTCCAGTGTTTGCTGGCATATGTTGGGAACAGCCCAAACCGTCTGCAGGGTGCTAGAGCTCACAGGGCCAAAATAATCAAAGCACATTTTGGGGGTTTTATTACAGCTCAGACAACATACATGTGTATCACTTTTAGCAGTGTTTAATGTACCTTCAAAGGGTTTCCTGTAAAATGACACCAACGTTGTGTATTTAGTAGGGATGGCTCGATACTAGGGGTGCACCGATCCGATATTAGGATCGGATATCGGCCGCGATACAGACAAAATAGCTGGATCGGAAAACTTAACAGATCCACAGGCCGATCCACTCTCACTCTGCCCAACTTAATCTCACGCCAAATTGACAAACCTACTTTTGATATTAAAAAAAGCTTCGCTTTTACATTTTTCAAACAATAAATAGCGTTTTGGCGCTAATGTGGCACAAATGTTAAAGCCAGAGGCGTTGTAAACCGGAGTTGCGCATGCTCTCAACTCCCGGCGGCGTGGTTCATGAAGCGCTCAATACTTCTAGCGCTGTGTCAGTGCATTTGAATGCCTTAAGCGGATAGGCTACACAACAGCTTCACTATACAGATGTTTGCAGCAAGTTTTGGTAAACAGTACAGCATAGTGTGCATTGATTATTAAGCCAACCATATTTACAGGATCGTTTTATTATGGAGACTGATAGAGATGAAACACACATTAATGTTATTCTTGTATTTAGCCCTCAGGTATTCCTTACTAATTGGTTACACTCATACTCATTGATGGTTAAATGTGACCATAGACCGTAACGAACGGAAGGTATGAGGTGGAAAGTATACAGTTTATAATTAATTCAACAATCGGATCGGTATCGGGTATCGACAGATACACAAAGACCAAGCATCGGTATCGGGACTGAAAAAGTTGGATCGGTGCACCCCTAGCAAATATTATGAGATCTAAACGTCATTGGTTGAAACAAACGCTGGAGATTGTCACATTTAAACGATTTAATTGTATGCATGTATGTATGATTTGTGTGTGTTGATCAGTGTTTAAAGAAAATGAATGTGTAAATGAGATGGTCTGAATGCACTCATCTGTTGCTCAGGTCAGGATAGTGACCGATGCTAGTTCGTCAGTTTTATAAGCAAAGTAATTCCACATTTCACTTCTACTCTTTATTAATGAGTTTTTGTCATGTTGAGTGAGATTCGACTGCTTTATCCATTTTGTTGCCACATTTCAAGTCAGTTTGGGTCACGCACTGCCATCTAGCGGTGCATAATCCTGATATCGTACCGTTTGAAATGAAAAAATATACCGGTATTTTCTCAGTAGCGGTATACCGCGCATCCCTAGTATTTAGAGACCGGTGTGTGTGTGTGTATGGGAAGCTTTTCAATTTGAGTAGGCCAAATCCAGGCGGGAATGGTCCCAGAGTAATTTAAGAGTTAATAAGCTACTCCGTGTAAAACAAATGCCAAAGTGATGCATATCTGCAGAAAGTAGGCATTAAGCTTTAATGGTCAGCGCTCCTCCACAGACGGAGATGCTGAGAGATCTGAGCTGGACCTGATGAAGCTGTAGTTATTCTCAGTGCTCTCGCGCTGATGCTCCTCTCTCTGCAGAATGGCTGTTCGACTGCACCGTTCAGAAGCTGGTGGTGGTCATCACATGCCTGGAGACCAACGAGGTGCTGGAGCGGTGGCAGTTCGACATCGAGTGTGACAAGGCTGCTAAAGAGAGCGGGTACGTGATTTAATGACCCTTATGTTAACCGTTCTCTCCCGTGACCAATGCAGTGATGAATGATCATGATGGTGTGTTCCAGTGCACCCAGGGAGAAGTCCATCAAAGCCATCCAGGAGGAGATCCGCTCAGTCATCAGACAGATCACGGCCACCGTCACCTTCCTCCCGCTGTTAGAAACGGCCTGTGAGTAAACCACACCTTCACCTGAAACTAGTGTTGAACGGTATACCGGTACCAGAACAGTATTGCGATACCCTGCTATTACAAACGGTACGATATGGAGTTTTATTAGTACCGGTACTTTAAGAAGGACCGCGCGTTAATAAGAGCTGTATTTATTTGTAGGGGTGGGCCAAAAAACCGATATGCCGATTTATCGCGATATTTCCGGCCGCGAGACGTTATCGATACGCTGTCTCCAAGTATCGATATTTGATCCGAATATTTAAATTCATATCTACATTGTGGCTGTTTACCGCTTTGGCTTCCCGGAGTGGCAGTACCTCCAGACTTCCTGTGGTGGCGGCGTGGCGCTTCACGGCCTTGAATACAGCGTCAAAATCGGCGTCTAGTTTGTAGCGCGAACATTTTGAATCCATTCGCACGCCCGCAGCGAATTGGACGCAGAGAAATCGAGCATTTGAAGCTAAATAGACGCCGCTCAAGGCGCCCAGGAGAAAAATGTCATAAAACACCACTCTGCCTCTTTTCATTTTCATAAAAAAAAAAAATTAAGCATTAACAGCCACAAAAATGTGGTACAGCCAACGCACTACCTGGATTATCTTCACTGCAAAAAAAATACATTTAAAGTTATGAAACTTTACTTTGCCCTCAGTCAAAATGATTTGGTAGACAACAATAGATTAATTCGACCAAAGATCGCCCATTAGATTTACACAAGAGGAATTATATGTCATGTTTAATCACTACAGAGACATCCGAGCCAGCGCAAACGCTAGAAGGACTGGCCGAGGAGAGGCAGCTCGCTGGGGTTAACGAGCGCTGAGCGCCCGCTGATCGCCTGGAGCTCACAACTCCGAAAACGCAAGATTATTATAAATACAATATATTATAAATAGGCGCTGTCTTTACAAATAAACCACATAATTTCGCTTTAAGCAACTACGTTATCAACTGAAAAGCATTAAAACTACATTTAGTGACAAAATATCAGTATCTTTAGTTATGCAGGGTTTCTCCTCACGTCACTTGACCACGTGACAGCAGCAAGCAGGCTCCTGATTGGTTAACGCGCTTGGTACTCAGATGTGACCATACTTTATTATATAAGGTTTTATACTGGGTGTTTTTTCACATGTCTATTTTGCAATTTCCAAATATGAAATGTTGCTGCTATGAATAAGTCAGAGATAGTGACTTTTCTTTATTATAAATCATTTAGTCACATAAAACTGTTCTCTCATGTCTGTTTGATGGCTTTATATGCACTTACTGAACTTTAAATAATTTAATCTTTTTTGAAATAGCATTAGTTTTAATAATGAAATACATGATCATATGACTTTTTTGACGTTTTTTCCATTTACAAAATGATATCGTGATATATCGTGAGAGATTTTCTTGCAATATATCGTCTGTCACAGAATCGCTGGTATCGTGATATTATCGTTATCGTGGGCAAAGTATCGTGTGTTGACCTGTGATTCCCACCCCTATTTGTGTGGATGTGTGTGCAGAGCTCTCCACCGTTCACTAAACACTGGACGCAGAAGATTTAATATACACACAGCGCATGACAAAGAAAGCAACAGAAACATGGGCGCATGAGAGAATATAGTGCAGCGCGGGACTCTGACCTGAAGCGCACACACGCCTTTCAGACAACATGCGATCGCGATTCAGTTATTTCGGATTATGGGTTTCAATGGTCAAAGATATGTAAGAATGCACTTCCTGTGAGTATTCAGGAACACAGTCGGGGGTGTCTTTAGTGAACGTGTACAGTTGAGGTGATTGGATCGGTGTTAAGCCGGATCTAATAT
The DNA here is from genome assembly GCA_023029165.1 of Gobiocypris rarus. Taxonomy (NCBI): domain Eukaryota; kingdom Metazoa; phylum Chordata; class Actinopteri; order Cypriniformes; family Gobionidae; genus Gobiocypris; species Gobiocypris rarus. Next base: position 1,242,735 of record CM040912.1, read on the forward strand.
TCTGTGTGATTAATGTTAATCAAACAACAATGAAAAATAGAAAACCACCCCATGACTGGCTAAACATTTTTAATATATTCATATTTTTATTTTTCATATTTTTAATATATTCGAGGTATTTTAGTCTGGTATCGTATCGAAGTCATCATTTTGGTATCGTGACAACACTACCTGAAACCAGATCCTTCTGAATCATTCTTAATATAGACACACATTATTACTCCACTAATATAGTCCACTTGAAGAAACGAGTGAGGCGCATGTCTCTCACAAAGCATTATGGGTATTCTCTAGCTGTTGAGGGCTCCAGACGGCCACCAAATGGCTGCAATTTTACATCCAGTCGCAAGTGAAACCAGTAAATTTGGGCATGTTCTTTTAATAGATCACTCCAATGACATGCTCTCTAGAATGCTATATTTGCTGACGTCACACACATGAGATCTATTAAACCAGGGCTATTCAATTACAAATTCAGTTGGGCCAGATTTTCAAACCAAGAAGGTTAGCTGTTGTGTCCTAGCATCTCGGCTCCACCCCTCGTATGACGCAAGAGAAGAAAATGAGGATGGAGGAATCGAAGGAAAGCTTATTTGTTAGAGAGATGCACCGATCAACCGGCCAGGAAGTCTCTCGTCTGACCGATTCCCAGCCGGTTTTTGTGAGACACTTCTCACTGCAGCCTGTAGCACGATGACGAAACTGGATCAGATCCAATACGTACTGGATGGTGGTTCGTTATGGCTAGTGCGTATAGTTATAATGCGAGTCTATTATAACTACACAGGTTAGAACATCATCTATATACAATATTGACCATATGTATGTTGACCATATGTATGGTCAATACTGTATATAGATGTTCTAACCTGTGTAGTAGTAGGCTACTGATAAATAATACGTAATTATTGATGTCATCGTAATGCTGAAGTTATCCTAGTTTCTCTCTCCATACATGCAAAACAGTTAAAATTGTAACATATTCTGGTCATACTTGCTGTTGAGTGGAAGCAAAAATGAGTCAAGTAGCCTAATTGTCTGTAATTTTAATCATCAATATACAACACGGTACACATTCAAGGAAAAATGCAAAACGTGTCCTGATTTCGTGAGCATGTTTGAGTATTTACCCAGTTCACAAAGCTCTCAACTGCGTGTCCAGTACGTGTTGGATCTGATCCAGTACGTCATCGTGCTTTTAGGCTGCAGTGACGACTTCTGGGTTTTTGTTGGCAGCGTCACGGGCAATAACATCAGCGTTGCGCTCTCTCTTCTCTCTGACAGCAACCCCTCACACACACACACACACACACACACACACACAGCGCTTCTCATTCGCTCCAGTTTAGGGATAAAACGATTAACGGTTTCATGATAAAAGTACTGACGGTTAGTAGGGGTGTAACGATACACTCGCGTCACAATTCAATATAGATATTGATACTGAACTCACGATATTTCAAGCCAAAGAGTTGTTTATTATTTTACTTTTTTACTATTATTTATTTAATGTATTCTGCTGGCTTACGCTGTATTCTTGAATGAATTAAATATTGTGCCAATTATTAATTTAACGTCAGCATTTTTGCCTATGCCATTCATTGTGTGTGTGTGTGTGTGTGTGTGTGTGTGTGGGCATGTTTTTGTGAAATATCAGGACACAAATGTGTATAATGACATGGGTATGACACAGGTATTACAAAAAGAGGGTGAAATATGAGGACGTTCCCCATGTCCTCACTTTTCAAAATGCTTATAAATCACACAGGATGAGGTTTTTATCACAGAAAGTAAACTGTGCAGTCTCCTGTGATGGGTAGTGTGTGTGTGTGTGTGTGTGTGTGTGTGTGTGTGTGTGTGTGTGTGTGTGATGGGTAGGTTTAGGGGCAGGGGCAGTGTAAGGGGATAGAAAATACAGTATGTACAGTATAAAATGCATTACGCCTATGGAATGTCCCCATATTTCACAAAAACAAACATGTGTGTGTGTGTGTGGTCATTATATAATCATGTAAAGTGCATTATCAAATGATTGTCACTCCTGATGTCCTGTCTGACAGGCGCCTTCGACCTCCTGATCTACACTGACAAAGATCTGGAGGTGCCCGAGCAGTGGGAGGAGTCTGGGCCTCAACTCATCGACCAATCAGAAGAGGTGCGCCTGCGGTCCTTCACCACGTCCATTCATAAGGTCAACAGTATGGTGGCCTATAAGAGGACGGACTCCATGTGATGCAGCTCGGTCACAGCGCTCCTCTCCTGTATATATCTATATAAAGCTCGCTCTTATTTGTTTGTTGTCGTTTTAAGAATGTATTTCCCAATACAGAAAATAAATCTCTCGTTTACATGATGGTGCGGAGTCTCTGATCACTCGCTGACCTCTAGATGGAGACAGACTCCACCTCTACAGCTTCCTGATTATGCTTGGGTCATATTTCATCACAGCTTCAGGTTTTACATTTTTTTGCATTTCAATTCTGACATGAGAAACACATCCGTCTTATATAAACACACAATTAATACACATTATTATCTAACATTAGTTTATGTTAAGTTACTTCATTATGTCTTTTCTACTCACTATAAATGTCTCCTTTATTTTTTAAATTAATTTATATTAAATGCATTTATTTTACATGTTAATTTAACATTTATCTTAAACACACAATTGTATTTATATACATTTTTTTAAAGATTAAGATAATTTATTTACTACACTTAATAATTTTTTAGAATAATCAGTAACTTATATATGTTTATAAATATGTGGGAAAAGTATGTTTATTCTAAAAATAAGTAAATAAATTATCTTAAACATTAAATACACACACACACACACACACACACATATACACATATACATAAATATTAAAATAAATGATTGAATGTTTAAAAATGTATTAATCTTTTTTAAATGTATAATTTGGTAATTTAACATTCAATCATTTATTGAATATAATTTGTTTACTTAACCTTTTCTTTTTTTCTCTAGACTTTTAAGAAAATTTAGAAATTAGAAATTAAATTTTATAATAAAGCAATTTATTTACTTTAATGTTAAAATTATCATTTTGAATATATTTAACATGTACAAAAATGAATACAATTAAAATAAATACATTTGCTTTATTTTAAATGTAATTATTTATAAATTTGATGTGTGAGGGCCTCTGTGTGTGTGTGTGTGTGTGTGTGTGTGTGTGTGTGTGTGTGTGAGGCCTGTGTGTGTGTGTGTGTGTGTGTGTGTGTGTGAGAGGCCTGTGTGTGTGTGTGAGAGGCCTGTGTGTGTGTGTGTGTGTGTGTGTGTGTGTGTGTGTGTGTGTGTGTGTGTGTGTGTGTGTGTGTGTGTGTGTGAGGCCTGTGTGTGTGTGTGTGTGTGTGTGTGAGAGGCCTGTGTGTGTGTGTGTGTGTGTGTGTGTGTGTGTGTGAGAGGCCTGTGTGTGTGTGTGTGAGGCCTGTGTGTGTGTGTGTGAGGCCTGTGTGTGTGTGTGAGGCCTGTGTGTGTGTGTGAGAGGCCTGTGGTCAGTGAAGGCTTTGGCATTAATGACCAGCTCTGAGGAAGGACACACGTGTCTGGAGCAGCAGAAAGGCCGTTTGATCTGAGGATCGTTCAGCTTTGAACCGTCGTTCATAGACATCAAAGTCTTTCGTTTGTGATGCTTCAGATGAAGAGACACTGCTGGGATCAGGTGTGTGTGTGTGTGTGTGAGATATGCTATTGCCTACTTATATCAAAACAAGTTTTCTTACTTGATACTTACCCATGCAGTTCTTAGTCAATATATTTTTTTTATTGTTACACCAGAAGTATTAACCCCTTAAAGGTGCAGTATGTAATATTTATGAGGATCTATTGACAGAAATGCAATCTAATATCCATAACTCTGTTTTCAGTGGTGTATAAAGACCGTTATGTGTTTACCTCAGAATGAGCCGTTTCTATCTACACACCCCGCTGGTCCCCTTACGGTGAAGCCGCCATTTTTATCCGCCATGTTTCTACGCTAGCCCTAAAAGGACAAACTTCTCTACAGAGTGCTAGAGACTCTCTGCCGTTTCAGATGACATCTTTCGTACGTTCTCCATGTGCTTCCAAAGGGAGGGTGCATTTCACAACCTCACCACTAGATGCCGCTAAAACTCAGACTGCACCTTGAACTGCCATTGACGCTTGGCACTTTTATTCCTTCTCTTAACTTGGAAGTTTGAATAGTAAAGACCTTTAAAACAAGACCAAACTTCGCTCTATATTCCAAAGCATTCTTGAATAACAGCCATTTAAGCATCGATTCCCCTATTCTCAGAAACGGGCCAGTTTGGTGCAGTATTGACGTTTACGTTAAAATGACATGGGGGTGAGTAATATCAGGGGATTTTCATTTTGAAGTGAACTAATCCTTTAAAAAGAAACGCTGGAAGGAAAGAGTTAATTAGGTGCGTTAATGATTGTATATCACTGGTGTGAAATAACTCAATAAACATGTCGGGTATGGAACAGGTTTCATTTTGAACTTTACATTTCTACAGACATCTCATTTCCATCCCACTTCCAAGTATTTGCTGTGATTGTCAGAATTGAACACATTCGTGTAACAGATGATAAATAAGTTCACATATCACAGGTATGCAATGCAAGTGAACAAAGAAAATCTACAACAAGATATAAAGGTATTTTACAAAGTGACGTGAAAGGGTTAAACAGTGAAAAACGACTTTGATGTGTTCATTTTAATATCAGCTTACGTTAACTGTGCAATACAGCAAAATAAGATTTAGTATGTGCGTAATTCAGTGAGTGAGCTGCACAAAATCACAGACTACACGAAAAGACAAGGAATGTTCTGGACTCAATACAGGTCGATATGCTGTCGATAACCACAACAAATGAATTTGATTTTAAACCAAGAAACTTTCCTGTTAAGTGAAGTAGTGAACGCTACACACTGGCAATCGTGGAATCGCTGTCATTCATCGCAGTTTCAACAATTAATCTGTGAGTGCATTTATTTATATTCTGATTGGATTATAGTCTAGAAAGCGCGCAGAGACCACAGCCGGTAGCATCAGCATCGGATGTGCTAACAAGGACGCTAAAGACCGCAGCCGGTAGCATCAGCATCGGATGTGCTAACAAGGACGCTAAAGACCGCAGCCGGTAGCATCAGCATCGGATGTGCTAACAAGGACTCTAAAGACCGCAGCCGGTAGCCTCAGTCACAGACACGTTAACAAGAACGCTAAAGACCGCAGCCGGTGGCATCAGTCACAGACACGTTAACAAGGACGCTAAAGACCGCAGCCGTGGCATCAGTCACAGACACGTTAACAAGGACGCTAAAGACCGCAGCCGGTAGCCCCAGTCACAGACACGCTAACAAGGACGCTAAAGACCGCAGCCGGTAGCCTCAGTCACAGACACGTTAACAAGAACGCTAAAGACCACAGCCGGTGGCATCAGTCACAGACACGTTAACAAGGACGCTAAAGACCGCAGCCGGTAGCCTCAGTCACAGACACGCTAACAAGGACGCTAAAGACCGCAGCCGGTAGCCTCAGTCACAGACACGCAACAAGAACGCTTAAAGACCACAGCCGGTAGCCCCAGTCACAGACACGCTAACAAGAACGATAAAGACCGCAGCCGGTAGCCTCAGTCACAGACACGCTAACAAGAACGCTAAAGACCGCAGCCGGTAGCATCAGTCACAGACACGCTAACAAGAACGCTAAAGACCGCAGCTGGTAGCCCCAGTCACAGACACGCTAACAAGGACGCTAAAGACCACAGCCGGTAGCCCCAGTCACAGACATGCTAACAAGAACGCTAAAGACCGCAGCCGGTAGCCTCAGTCACAGACACGCTAACAAGAACGCTAAAGACCACAGCCGGTAGCCTCAGTCACGGACACGCTAACAAGGACGATAAAGACCGCAGCCGCTAGCCTCAGTCACAGACACGCTAACAAGAACGATAAAGACCGCAGCCGGTAGCCTCAGTCACAGACACGCTAACAAGAACGCTTAAAGACCACAGCCGGTAGCATCAGTCACAGAGACGCTAACAAGAACGATAAAGACCGCAGCCGTAGCCTCAGTCACAGACACGCTAACAAGAACGATAAAGACCGCAGCCGGTAGCCTCAGTCACAGACACGCTAACAAGAACGCTAAAGACCGCAGCCGGTAGCCTCAGTCACAGACACGCTAACAAGAACGCTTAAAGACCGCAGCTGGTAGCCTCAGTCACAGACATGCTAACAAGAACGCTAAAGACCGCAGCCGGTAGCATCAGTCACAGACACGCTAACAAGAACGATAAAGACCGCAGCCGGTAGCATCAGTCACAGACACGCTAACAAGAACGATAAAGACCGCAGCCGGTAGCCTCAGTCACAGCCACGCTAACAAGAACGCTAAAGACCGCAGCCGGTAGCCCCAGTCACAGACACGCTAACAAGAACGATAAAGACCGCAGCCGGCCTCAGTCACAGACACGCTAACAAGAACGCTAAAGACCGCAGCCGGTAGCCCCAGTCACAGACACGCTAACAAGAACGATAAAGACCGCAGCCGGTAGCCCCAGTCACAGACACGCTAACAAGAACGATAAAGACCGCAGCCGGTAGCCTCAGTCACAGACACGCTAACAAGAACGCTAAAGACCGCAGCCGGTAGCATCAGTCACAGACACGCTAACAAGAACGATAAAGACCGCAGCCGGTAGCCTCAGTCACAGACACGCTAACAAGAACGCTAAAAGACCGCAGCCGGTAGCCTCAGTCACAGACACGCTAACAAGGACGCTAAAGACCGCAGCCGGTAGCCCCAGTCACAGACACGCTAACAAGAACGCTTAAAGACCGCAGCCGGTAGCCCCAGTCACAGACACGCTAACAAGAACGCTAAAGACCGCAGCCGGTAGCCCCAGTCACAGACACGCTAACAAGAACGATAAAGACCGCAGCCGGTAGCCTCAGTCACGGACACGCTAACAAGAACGCTAAAGACCGCAGCGGTAGCCCCAGTCACAGACACGCTAACAAGAACGCTAAAGACCGCAGCCGGTAGCATCAGTCACGGACACGCTAACAAGAACGCTTAAAGACCGCAGCCGGTAGCCCCAGTCACAGACATGCTAACAAGAACGATGAAGACCACAGCCGGTAGCATCAGTCACGGACACGCTAACAAGAACGCTAAAGACCGCAGCCGGTAGCCCCAGTCACAGACATGCTAACAAGAACGATGAAGACCACAGCCGGTAGCTTCAGTCACAGACACGCTAACAAGAACGCTTAAAGACCGCATCAGTCATAGATATGCTAACAAGAACGATAAAGACCGCAGACGGTAGCCTCAGTCACAGACACGCTAACAAGAACGATAAAGACCACAGCCGGTAGCCCCAGTCACAGACACGCTAACAAGAACGCTAAAGACCGCAGCCGTAGCCTCAGTCACAGACACGCTAACAAGAACGATAAAGACCGCAGCCGGTAGCCTCAGTCACAGACACGCTAACAAGAACGATAAAGACCGCAGCCGTAGCCTCAGTCACAGACACGCTAACAAGAACGATAAAGACCGCAGCCGTAGCCTCAGTCACGGACACGCTAACAAGAACGCTAAAGACCGCAGCCGGTAGCCCCAGTCACAGACACGCTAACAAGAACGCTAAAGACCGCGGCCGGTAGCATCAGTCACGGACACGCTAACAAGAACGCTAAAGACCGCAGCCGGCATCAGTCACAGACACGCAACAAGAACGCTAAAGACCGCAGCCGGTAGCCCCAGTCACAGACATGCTAACAAGAACGATGAAGACCACAGCCGGTAGCCTCAGTCACAGACACGCTAACAAGAACGCTAAAGACCGCAGCCGGTAGCATCAGTCACGGACACGCTAACAAGAACGCTAAAGACCGCAGCCGGTAGCATCAGTCACAGACACGCTAACAAGAACGCCAAAGACCGCAGCCGTAGCCCCAGTCACAGACATGCTAACAAGAACGATAAAGACCGCAGCCGGTAGCATCAGTCACGGACACGCTAACAAGAACGCTAAAGACCGCAGCCGGTAGCCCCAGTCACAGACATGCTAACAAGAACGATGAAGACCACAGCCGGTAGCTTCAGTCACAGACACGCTAACAAGAACGCTAAAGACCGCATCAGTCATAGATATGCTAACAAGAACGATAAAGACCGCAGACGGTAGCCTCAGTCACAGACACGCTAACAAGAACGATAAAGACCACAGCCGGTAGCCCCAGTCACAGACACGCTAACAAGAACGCTAAAGACCGCAGCCGGTAGCCTCAGTCACAGACACGCTAACAAGAACGATAAAGACCGCAGCCGGTAGCCTCAGTCACAGACACGCTAACAAGAACGATAAAGACCGCAGCCGGTAGCCTCAGTCACAGACACGCTAACAAGAACGATAAAGACCGCAGCCGGTAGCCTCAGTCACAGACATGCTAACAAGAACGCTAAAGACCGCAGCCGGTAGCCTCAGTCACAGACACGCTAACAAGAACGATAAAGTAACTTCAGTAACCAGTAACTTCGGGAAAACACTAGCCACAGTGATTGCGGAGCAAACAAGTTAATGTCAAGCCCTGCAAACAACAATTACTTACAAAAATACATTTTTTCAGCCGGAGATGTCTTGCCCCTTAAGTGCTTAATTATTAATATGATTTTTTTTTCTCTGAGTTGTTGCTATGGCGTAGTTTGGCAGTTGCTAAGGTGTTTGGGTGGTTGCTAGGCAGTTGCTAGGTTTATTCTTTTTATTATCTGTGTTGAAACAGTATTTTCTGCTTAATATATTTTTTAATGGAAACTGGTTTTCTGTCACCTGACCAGTAGTGGTAACAGCATGCCACTTGTATTGAAGCTGGAACATTCCTTTAACGAGTGTCAGTCACAGTTTTCAGTCTTCCGCTGGATTACCTGCACAGGTAACGGTCCGTCCGCCCTTCTCTATTCCATCAAGTATTTTATAGCAGTCTCGATTCAAGAGGTTACTTTCTGATACATCTTTCACCCAAGCCTGCTCCAGTGTGCTTTGTGAAAGTCATGTGATTATCATCAAACCATGGTCTTGTAATCCTTTAGTCTCTGGGGAAGGGCCAGGGAATGATGCATGCCAACAGAAAAACATTAAAGTCCTCCTTTCAGCAAAGCTCCTTCCTCTCCTTGTTCAGCAAGTATCTTCCAATTCTGCCTGTTCTTCCTACACCCCTCCAGCAGGGGGGAGCAGCACTCCGAGAGACCCGTCAGCGCCTGAGGACCAGAGAGCAGAACCACAGTGAAGAAGACACTGATGTTGACTTGACAAAGCCTGAACAGGAAGTTTGAAGCCCATTCAGTTAGGGCCATCGGCTGGATGGAAGGATAGACAGAAGGATAGAGGGATGGACTGATAGATAGACAGACAGATAGATGATGGATAGATAGCCAGACAGACAGGTAGATAGATAGACAGATGTTATACAGACAAACAGGTAGACAGACAGATATATATATATACATACATAGACAGACAGACAGATAGATATACAGATAGACAGACAGATAGATATACATACAGATAGACAGATAGATATACAGATAGACAGACAGATAGATATACATACAGATAGACAGATAGATATATAGACAGACAGATAGATAGACAGACAGATAGATAGATAGATATATAGACAGACAGACAAATAGACAGACAGACAGATATATAGATAGATAGACAGACAGATAG
>CM040912.1:1255000-1437500 GCA_023029165.1 Gobiocypris rarus
TCATGAGTTTGTGATCTTGGTGGTTTAACGAGTGTAAAGGTCTCATTTATGGACCTTCTGTTAATAAGCATGCAAGATAGAGATGCGTGTTTACCTTCTTCTGTACGGGCCAGGGTTTAGTAATCGCAGAGATATCACAGGCTGTCATCAGCATCGACCTGCAGAAGATCACAACATCATAAAGAAATACACACACGCGGCCCATAATGCTGAATCCCTGAACGCTGGACACTCACCTGAGCAGATCTCGGTGATACTCGTCCTCCCATACGAACTGACTGTTCTTCGCCAGCTCGAAGAATTCTGTTCTTTTTCTGCGAAGACGTTAGGATTAGCATTAGGAACACCAGTGAGGTGTGTGAGAGCAGCTGTACATGACATCTAGGACCTACTTCATGTAGAGAGCCAGGTCAGTGGCCAGAATAGCCTTCTCAATCATCTTCAGAGTCGCCTTGTACTCGTCCAGAGATAGACTGCTCAGAATCTGATTACCCTGAGAGAACGAGGGAAATCAACCTTTATCCATGTGATGGGAAGATGTGTAGAAACTAGTGCTCGATCAATCGATTGAAGCACGCATTCAACTTTACGGTCAGATACAGATTGCCATTGCGTGCAAACTTATACCGTTCCTTTAAAAAGTTACTGTGGGTTTACAGTGCTGGGGGGAATTACTCTTATCAGCAGATAGAAGAGTCACAGGTCATCGCAGGAATGGGATGTTTACAACACGCCACACTCGTTAATGACCTTTGCAAACATGCTTTAAAGTGCACTCACACATGCTTTTAAGTGTTATGTAATGTCTAGGGTCACTGGAGCATTTCTGTAACCAGCCGTTACACCCCTACACATATTTAAATATACACATCGCTCTGTCCATTAACTACTCACTGGACTGTTGAGGATCATGAGGCACTGGTCAAAGTGGTGATGCTCCATAGTGGAGTGGCAGTACAGCTGGGCCAGTGGATGGTCACTCCTGTGTGAGATATACTCCATCACTCGCATTGTTTAACATCACACACTGCTACACTAAACGAAAGCACCAACCTTTTGATGTAGGAGTTGTTGACACCTCTGTGATCCAAATCATGGCTCAATGTTGCGATCATCAAAGCTAAAATCTCCAAATCACTCAGATTATTCTGTCAATGAAAGCACAGTGTTATTATAATATTACAACAACTTTAAAAGTCATCTTCAGCCATTGCGAGTCAGGGATTGGTTAACGCCTTGAAACGTACTGTAAAATACAGCCATGCTATCTCAAAACAAATGCAGTCACGCTGTGTGTAAATCCAAATAACTTTAGAAACTTTTCCAGTAAACAAGCAAACTAAATCCAAATATAGCTGCAAGCAAATCATCAGTAAAATATAGCATTTAATTGCATACACTTTATTGTAATTAGTGGCAATTTAATGATTTTGTTCAGTCATAGCGCCACTAACAGGCACAATCCCACCACTTTTTTAAGTGTTCTCAGATAAATAAGTGTGCCAAATTTGGTGAAAATATCTCATTTTGTTTAGGAATTATAGACATGTATATGTCCAGTATGAGTACATTAAAAATGACCCATGCACGACTTAGATTGCATTTTTTTTTTTGCACTTACTTTCTAATTTTTGGCATTTGGGCTTCAACATTTAGCTAACGACTTATATTTCCAAATTTCCCATGGTGGTTTTGTCTCGATCGGACTAACGGTTTCGAAGATATTCGCAAACGTTGTTTTAATGCTAAATGCACAAACCATAAGGCGAAACCTAGCATGTTTGGTATCGTTGGACTCGGGAATGATTCAGGAATCCCCATGAAAAGAAGTCAACCACATCAAAAGTTTTGAGCATATGCATATTTGATTTCACCACTAGGTGGCGCTGTCTCTGAACTTCGTGCCCATGACCCATACTAGATTTCATAATTATATGGTAATACGTTCAAAAAATACAGCATTTTGCTACAAAATGCAAAATGGCTGACACCCAAAATGGCCGATATGGTAAAATTGAATATCATTCAACTCAGCATGCTGCCCTAAATCTAACAAGACCAGTTTTTTGGCCAAAAATAGCCATTATTGCTATCTCCGAACCAGTAGGTGGCGCTGAAACGCAGCATGCAGCCTTGCTTTTGATAACTTTGACCAAGTTTGGTCAGAATACGCTAAAGCGATGTGGAGATATAGCCTTGCGTCCAATTTGGCATGCTCGTCTTCTAATTTGTTTGTGCATTACTCAAGAATGGTTGGGTTTATCAAAAAGCTTTTTATCAAATATATAACTTTTGATAAATTGATATTTAATCAAAAATATCAATGAAGATGATTTGATTTTCATGAAAATTGGCACAACCTTCTAGGAGGAGTTTGAAAAAGTCGTTTTTGGCGGGAAAATTGTAATGATGGGAAATGACGTCATAGGGTGCAATCAAATCGTATTGAGCCAAGGAATCAGAGGACGTTTCGTTTATAGCCTTTACGGTTCAAAAGTTATTAGCATAAATGTAAGTGAAACTTTGGACAGTTGGTGGCGCTAGAGGGATTGAGTTAGAGACTCCAGATTTGCTGTGGTGTATGTTTGGACGGTTCTCTATCTGTGTGCCAAATTTCATAACTTTCCCACAATGGTCAGCTATAGACTTCCAGAGCGGAAGAAGAAGAACACCAACGATTACAATAGATGCCGACACATCTTCAGTGCTTAGCTGGCATGTCAAAACAAGGCTTAATAGTTCTTGATTCGTAAATAACAAATAATTCACAATAATTGCAAGTCATTGTAAGAAGCCGACTCAACATTCATAGACTTTCCCTTTCATGCAAGTGTATAAATGCAAATGATTAACTATGACTGTAAACAACAGAAGATGTTTATAGAGGAACGCACAATAAAACCGTTACGCTAGTCTCATTTGTGCTTAACTGGTTTCTCTATAAAAGGAAACCAGACGTTTTCAAGAGAGCAAGTGCTACAAATGCACACCTCGCTGCATGTCAGTAAGTTTAGTGAGTGTGTTAGCTGACCTGTGCCATGCTAGCCTGAAGCCAGCGTTTGCTATCACTGACCTGAACGCGCCCAGACTTCAGCACGGCAAACATGCACTGCGAGGTGTTGAAGGCGTGGCGCCAGTTATGGTAGACCACGTTCTTCCTGTAGTTCTTCTTCACGCTCAAGATCCACTGGCACAAACTCTGGAACAGGGACAGGTTAACAATTAGTTACTTTGATAGCTATAAAGATTAGACTGAAAGATGTGTGCTAAAAGCTAAAACCGTACAAAATGTGACCTGTATATTAGCCTGTGATTGATCTGTACTGTGGCGGACCTTCATTCTCTCAGTCAGGGGTAAGGCACACCCAGTAAACCAATAAAACCGGCAGACTTCATGTCGTGCCAGGAAGATACCTCGCCTAACACTGAAGGCCATAAAAGGAGATCAGACACAGCAAAGCCTGATGTTGTGCTTTAATAGATCTGGAAATTATGGTTCAAACTGCACACTGCATTTCTTCTTTATTAAAGAGCTTTCAGCAACATTTATTAGAGTTGGGTGAACAGATGTTTTTGCTCAACTATTAGGGGAGAACATACAAAGCTCTTCAGCTTATATATTGATATAGTCAAACACACAACCTATTTTATGCACTGTCTATAAGATATATTTTATTACGAGACTCTTATATTAAAAAATAAGTTGCATAGTCCACCCAAAAATGACTCAACCACTGTATGAGGTTTCCATGTTCATTTTTGGGTGGACTATCTGTTTAATTGTGGAAGAAAACCCTGGTGTCGTTGAGCACACGGTTACTAAGTGATGTGATTGCAAGAGTCCTCTGATTGCATTTTAACAATTTGCTAAGTGGTTGCTAGGCTTAAGCCAATGGATACAAGCCATTTTAGAACAACTGAAGAGCGTTTTTAAGCGTGAGGAGGAGCGTTTCGCTGGTCTAAAACAGCTGTTATTACATATACCTGGCCAGGATTCAAACATTAAACAGTAACACTAATGTAATGAGATCACAGGTGTGTGTTTGAGTTTTTTTCTGAAGAAATGTGTTGCTGTTGTTCTGAAGTTGCTAAGGCGTTTATAGAGAGCAACAGTCGGGAAAAACATAAGGGAAACTGATTTTAAGTCCTATAATGCCCCTTTTTACAAGATGTAATATAAGTCTATGATGTCCCCTGTGTGTGTGTGTGTCCTTGTTTATATTACATTGTGGGGACCAAATGTCCCCATAAAGATAGTAAAACCTGAAATCACCTTCATTGTGGGGTCCAGCCAGCGGTCCCCATTTTCCAAAAGGCTTATAAATCACACAGGATGAGTTTTTTGAGAAAGTAAAAATGCAGAATGTTTCCTGTGATGTGTGTGTGTGTGTGTGCCTGTGTGTGTGCCTGTGTGTGTGCCTGTGTGTGTGTGTGTGTGTGTGTGTGCGTGTGTGTGTGTGTGTGTGTGTGTGTGTGTGTGTGTGTGTGTGAAGGTTTAGGGGCAGGGGTAGTGTAGGGGGATAGAATATAGAATGTACTGTTTGTACGGTATAAAACCATTACGTCTATGGAGAGTCCCCACAAAGATAGTGAACCAGACGTGTGTGACTGTGTGTGAGAGAAGTTTGGCTCAAAATACCCCACAGGTCATTTCTTATAGCATGTTAAAATTGTCCCTTTTTAAGGGTGAGCAAAAACATGCCTTTTTAGTGTGTGTCCCTTTAAATGCAAATGAGCTGCTGCTCAAGAAGAGGGCGGAGCTTCAAGAGCTCATGTCAGCAGCTCTGATTAACTCACGCAGACACACACTGAAAATATCAGAAACTGTTCAGCCTTTTATGATCAAACCAGAGTCGGACAATGATGGAGAGACTCCAGAAGAAGAGACAGCATGTAGAATGAGACAGGAGCTTCTGAAGGGATAGAGGAGGAGTTTATGAGTTCACCATCTTCAGTCATCGATTAGCATATTCTGTCATGATAATCTATAAACCGCTGTGAGATGAGCCAGAGAATATCTGCTGATGAAGAGAGAACAGGGATAGTTTAGTGTAATTACGGTTATAACTGATGATGTCATCTCGCTTTATGACATGCGATGCGACAGCTCGAGCGACTCCCGAATGTGCTCGACTACAACAACTCTCTCATCTCAATATGTTCCCGGGGGCGGGGTTATGTAAATGTTAGGGTGTGATGTCACTAACCCGTGAAGAAGCTCCTTGTAGTCTCTACCAGCCGTTTGTTGTAGTCCTTAAAAAGTGATTTCTTTAAAAGAAGATATCTCCCTTTGCTTTGAACTTTGAGCGTCGTAACTTTGCAGATGTTTTTTCTGCTCAAACAGCGACACACACACTCACTAAAGCTAAACAAGTCAAATCATAATCAACCAACCCTTTAAAGACAGACCTGCTACGAGTTCTGATGTTGTTAATCGATGGTACATGCTTCTGTTGAAGCCATCCATTCGTATTAAGTATTCTTAAAGCATTCGTGAATTTGTAGTGTAAAAACTACATTACCCATGATGCTGTGCAGAAAATTCCACTAATCAGAGTCGTAGCGAGCAAATCAAGCCAAAAGAGTGGTTTTGGCTAACCGGAGTTGGTTTCCCAACCAAATTCAAATTAATAGTTTTATATTTCTATGTCACTATTAATTTGATTATGCTGTTCGCAATGCATTATGGGATTGTAGTTCTTTCCTTCACTACACATTCAGTCTTTGTATTTTTGTGTGATTTTTCATATTTAATGCTGTGATTCATTTGGTTCATGGCACTCGAACAAACATTTCCCATATATGGGAAAAAATTAATGGAAAAAATACCACTGCTGCAAAAGTGGGCGGGAACTAACACTCTATTTAGTCCATAATGCAGCTGTTATGGGAGGTGATTTCTATATGACCCCATTTTATCATCCGGTGAAAATAGTATGATCCGTTATAGAACGCCTCCCACATCAAACCATAATAATCTATAATAGTAATGTGAATAATAATATGAGCCTTAAAGGAATGGAGTCTAATGGGTACCTTGTACTTCATCTGGAAATTCTGCACAAGCTTGAGGTCCACAAACATGCGGATGGTTGCTTGGGTCGTCTCAGCGTCCGTCAGGTCGAAATCACTGAAGCCGAAGTCCAGCAGTCTGAGAGATTGAGCCGAGGGGACCGTAGCTGCCTGTGGAGTCAGGACGTTAATACACACCTGAACAATCACCATAACTCACTCAACTCAACAGACAACCACACTGCAAGGGAAGAGATCCCTGTCTGACAGGCATTAATAATCAATGAGCTGCCATCAGCATAGTGTGCGGCGCTCAGGATCTGCTGCACTTCATGAAAACCGTGCATCGCATAATGCAGAGCCCATACATAATGTGTCCTGTTGTTGCTATGAGCTTATGCATGCAAACAGAATGCATAAGCAGAGATAACATCATTTTCATTTATCTTCATGACATCAAGATCAGCAACAATTCAGGTATAAACAGCCTCAGGCTATCTGCAGGTCTCAGAACTGACACTTTATTACTTTTTAATAGCATTTTAAAAGGTGCAGAGTGAAAATTTTAGCCTGCATTTCTCTTTAATGCATTTATTGCATTTTTCTTTTTCATTATTAGAGTGTGCGGGCTTCTTTTTGTCTATTGCATTTGTCTATCGGTCAGGTGCGGAGAGTTTTTGGCAACTTTTCAAGCATTAAAGCAATTTACCACATATGCACATGGTTTTGTAAGCTCACTATGAATTGCACAAATGCATAAATAACCTGTGACAGCTATTTAATGCACAAATAAATGCAGTCGTTCCCATTTGTACTATGCTGAGAAATAACTATATAAACATCTTGAATAACTTTTGAGGCTGCCGAAACGAGTCGTCAGTTATTCCAGTCTCACTTCCTGTTACAAACCTATGTAAAAATGTAACTAATTTGCATAATGCCCGCCTCTGGTCCTCATTGGCTGAGCAGCGTCTCTTAGCCCCGCCCTCACTCACTGTAGTCATCTCTGAGACTGGAAGAGTTCGGTTGGTGTTGTTCATGTGGAGAAGACGCTGTTTTCTGCTGAGATTGAGATGGTCAAACCCACACCATCGTTACTGTTCCTATCACTGTGTGTATGATAATGAGCGTTTGCTTTCTGACCAATCACAGCAGAGCAGCTCTTGGAGAGGCGGGGCTTAGAGAGACTGAATCTTCAAATTAAGCGTTTCAGACACAGAGAAAAGAGCTGATATGCATTGTGTATTTTGAGAAAATATAGTTTTTTGACCTTGGATTCATGTCAACCTGTTGTAGGAGACACTTTAGGACTTTCTAAGGATCTGAGGGCACCAAATAAATAGGGGATACAATCCTATTCCATCATACTCACAATTAAGCACATCTTGAAGTGTTTTTACATGCTTTATGAATTACGCAAACAGTGGTACATGTGCATGCTGACCTTCGCTTCATAAGAGTAATTGGTGTAATTAACAAACAAATGACTCTCAATTGAAGCAGAAATTCTGCCTCTGTTGAAGTCTTAATTGCCTGATTACTCTCACAGGCCTAATCAGAGCAGGTTTTCCATATGGGAAGCTGAGCGTGCCGTATCCCAGCAACCTGTGCTTCTGGGAAAATCCCAGAGGGAGACTGAAGATATAGGACATTCCTGTTTTCTTAACAAACACAGTGTAGAATAAGACACGATCACAGCAGTACGCCACGAACGACTGTGCATTATAGTGATTTTATCATGGATATTTATTCAAACATTATTTTACTGAGCTACTCTTCCCCAAAATGTATACACCAATTTGCTCTCGGTTCTCTGCAGTGATATGGACAGGTGTTTCACATCATATCTCTGACTTTACTGTAGTGTGTATATCGGCTTTCAACAAGACTTATACATCCAGTGGTTTGTTTCCAGACAGGTAAAGTAATGCTTGAATGGCCCATTCAAAATAACGAAAGCACATTTAAAATATAATAATAATATGAAAAACTGTAATTTACCGCAGTTACCTGGAGCGCCCGCGTCTCTTCCTCTGCGGCCGAGGCATGATAAGAGAGGACCTGGAGAACATGACACACAAGATGTTTAACGGGTTATTAGGCAAAGAATATGTTCAGAATGTCATACTGTTATACAAGCAGGATGTGGCGATTGGTCAGTGTGGTATTAGTCCCGCCCCTCCTCCACTGTGATTGGACGGAGCATAAAGTGATGAACTTTTACCCACAGTTGAATATTTTTCAACTCCATGGATCAAGAAAAAGAACTCAGTGTGAAATAGACGCTCAGTGAAATCCTCGTCACGCTACTGTTGTTTTTAAATACGGACCACGCCCTTTGAAAACAACTGAAAAAATCTGCTGGCCTTCGGAAAAGATGCTTTGGTGGACAAATGGCATTTTAGAGAAAATGGACCAAAAATAACCATAACAACTGAATGCAGAATAAAACAGGGTGTGTCTCAATCAGCTCCCTAGTTCACTAGTTAGTGCACTGATCAGGAAGTCCATCCTTTTAAGTCCTACCCGAAAGACTCAGGAGGCGAGAATACCATTTGAATAAGATTTGTTTACAGTTTGTGTACAATGAGTACCGAATAGATGAAATGATAAAGTGCTTTGGCGTAAAGATGCTTGCAGTTCCTGCCTAATAAGATGACGGCAGGAGCGGAGCCTACCCCCTGATCACTTTCAGGTGACGAATAATGATTACTAGATAGATAATGAATGAATGACATGACTTTTGAGTCTTCCAGGTAGAACTGCGCTAGAGCTCCCATTTCTGTCTCAATCGCACAATCCTTCCAATGCACTGAAACATTCGCCCCCTAAAAAGTCCCAAAATGCACCATGAAAAACCAGGGAGCATCGATGCTCACTACGTTCTCTTAACATAAGTTCTGCAGTGTGAAACATAAATCAGCCAACTCACACAAAACAAACTGATATTTCATTTAAACATACATCGCTAGGCAGCTACCGCATGTAATCTAGCCACTTTTATATGTAATTCACAGCTGCAATGTTGCAAGTATATGTAAACCTCACTCCTCTGATCTCAAGAGATGCTCTAGCGACTGACACTTGAGGTTGCAGCTTTTAGCCTCCTTGTTAGCGCGACTCTCATGCCGGCGGATCCGGGTTCGAGTCCCGCTTGGAGAAGGCAGTTCGAACAAGAGGGGTTACATATATATAACAATTAAAGTATTTATCATAAAGTACTTTAAATAACATTAAAAATAAATGTATGTTCTATTTTGGTTCTGGTTTGCCTGTGTCCTCTAGTTAGTGTCCTTGATTGTTAATTAGTTCAACGCACCTGTTTCTCTCTTGTATTGAAGCCCTCAGTTTCCTGTATGGTTTATGTTAAGTGTGGTTATTTCCTGAGCTTCTTCCATGTGATTCTCCTAGTTACTATTAAAGACTCCCTTGGTTATCCTTTGTGATCGTGCGCTTATTACAGCCTACACAGTGCACAACAATATCAGTTCTGCTGTTGTTCTTACTGTTCTTACCACAGCCCAAATTCATGTACACGATATATTGATTCACGAGCTAGAGCTGATCGAGACGCACCCCATGCATAACGTGAGGTCATGTGACAATGTTGTATAGAGTATATATTGCTCCTATATCTTTGGATGGGGAAACATAAAATTCTCCAAAGCTGTTATCCAATCTCACGATTAAATTTGAAATCACCAATGAAATCAAACAATGACTGTCTCATAAATTTTGTTCCTAAATGCTTAAATTGTGACAAAAAAATTAAATTTTTTCAGTCATAAGCGCACATACAATTCTAACCATTTATATATACAAATGTATATATACTACATATACATATGTTTATATTGCAACCGGAGCTTCTAACAGCAGCTGCAGTGATGCGATGACTTCACTAATCAGCGATTGGCTCTTCTATTTTGAAGGCAGGACTTATTCCACCGTATTGTGCAGTGCACTTTCTCCCTTTCATAGTAATATGAGTGCGCCAGCTTTATATATCTATAAAGATATATAATACTCCCGGTTTCCCTTCTCGTTGAAGTTTGTGGAGCGCGTCAGAAAAATGAATGTAAACCCTGCGTTTGGGCTACTAGCGAGCTCTTGAGTGCATCTGAACTCTTGTTTTGGGTTGGTGTGTATCATCTCTTCTTCTGCTTTTTTTTTGTTGTGGCGGTTAATAAACAGTGTTGCATTACCACACGTGCACCCCCTTCTGAACTGGAGTGTGTATCGCCTGTGACTGACTGTATTTAGCGTTTAACTGTATGCACATGAGGGTTCGGGACGAATACATGTACCGTTACACCCCTGATATCTAAAGGCTTTGGTCTTTTTCACTTCTGAACCGGTGTCAGCTGCAGGAGACAGCATGAGAGCAGCACTTCTGACCGTGACAGCTCTCGTTCGGTGGGATGAAAGAACATCGGCAAGACTAAAGGAGTTTTATCAGGAAAAACATTTCATAAAATTCATTGTACTATATTTAACTTCCAGAACTCAAGGGTCTTCCATTCATTAAAAAATAAGCTGGAAAACTGACTTATTTAGATCTTTTGTGAGGTTACAATCATGACTGCATCACTATGACACATTTCTCAATACTTAGGTCTCTTTTTCTGGGCATCAGACTGGGGGTAAAACCAGTACTGACTACCAGGGCCCCAAGGGCAAAGAGGTCCCTTGAAAAGTCTGGAATATATTTTACCATGGAACATGGGGGCCCATCAGGACTGCCTATGCATAGGGCCCGGGATTTTGTGCTAAACCCCACCACATCTGTCCCTACTTTACCCTTAGACTTACCCACACCACCACACCTGTCCCTAACTTTACCCTTAAACCCACACCACCAAACATGTCCCTAACTTTACCCTTAAACTGACCCACACCACCACACCTGTCCCTAACTTTACCCTTAAACTGACCCACACCACCACACCTGTCCCTAACTTTACCCCTAAACTTACCCATACCACCACACCTGTCCCTAACTTTACCCTTAAACTTACCCACACCACCACACCTGTCCCTAACTTTACCCCTAAACTTACCCATGCCACCACACCTGTCCCTAACTTTACCCTTAAACTTACCCACACCACCACACCTGTCCCTAACTTTACCCCTAAACTTACCCACACCACCACACCTGTCCCTAACTTTACCCTTAAACCCACACCACCAAACATGTCCCTAACTTTACCCCTAAACTTACCCACACCACCACACCTGTCCCAAACTTTACCCTTAAACTTACCCACACCACCACACCTGTCCCAAACTTTACCCTTAAACTTACCCACACCACCACACCTGTCCCTAACTTTACCCCTAAACTTACCCACACCACCACACCTGTCCCTAACTTTACCCTTAAACCCACACCACCAAACATGTCCCTAACTTTACCCCTAAACTTACCCATACCACCACACCTGTCCCTAACTTTACCCTTAAACTTACCCACACACCACCACACCTGTCCCAAACTTTACCCTTAAACTTACCCACACCACCACACCTGTCCCTAACTTTACCCCTAAACTTACCCATACCACCACACCTGTCCCAAACTTTACCCTTCAACTTACCCACACACCACCACATCTGTCGCTAACTTTACCCTTAAACTTACCCGCACTACCACACCTGTCCCTAACTTTACCATTAAACTTACCCACACCACCACACCTGTCCTTAACTTTACCCTTAAACTTACCCACACCACCACACCTGTCCCTAACTTTACCCCTAAACTTACCCATACCACCACACCTGTCCCTAACTTTACCCTTAAACTTACCCACACCACCACACCTGTCCCTAACTTTACCCTTAAACTTACCCACACCACCACACCTGTCCCTAACTTTACCCTTAAACTTACCCACACCACCACACCTGTCCCTAACTTTACCCTTAAACCCACACCACCAAACATGTCCCTAACTTTACCCCTAAACTTACCCATACCACCACACCTGTCCCTAAGTTTACCCTTAAACTTACCCACACACCACCACACCTGTCCCAAACTTTACCCTTAAACTTACCCACACCACCACACCTGTCCCTAACTTTACCCCTAAACTTACCCATACCACCACACCTGTCCCAAACTTTACCCTTAAACTTACCCACACCACCACACCTGTCCCTAACTTTACCCCTAAACTTACCCATACCACCACACCTGTCCCAAACTTTACCCTTCAACTTACCCACACACCACCACATCTGTCGCTAACTTTACCCTAAAACTTACCCGCACTACCACACCTGCCCCTAACTTTACCATTAAACTTACCCACACCACCACACCTGTTCTTAACTTTACCCTTAAACTTACCCACACCACCACACCTGTCCCTAACTTTACCCCTAAACTTACCCATACCACCACACCTGTCCCTAACTTTACCCTTAAACTTACCCACACCACCACACCTGTCCCTAACTTTACCCTTAAACTGACCCACACCACCACACCTGTCCCTAACTTTACCCTTAAACCCACACCACCAAACATGTCCCTAACTTTACCCCTAAACTTACCCACACCACCACACCTGTCCCTAACTTTACCCTTAAACTTACCCACACCACCACACCTGTCCCTAACTTTACCCCTAAACTTACCCACACCACCACACCTGTCCCTAACTTTACCCTTAAACCCACACCACCAAACATGTCCCTAACTTTACCCTTAAACTCACCCACACCACCACACCTGTCCCTAACTTTACCCTTAAACTTACCCACACCACCACACCTGTCCCTAACTTTTACCCCTAAACTTACCCATACCACCACACCTGTCCCTAACTTTACCCTTAAACTTACCCACACCACCACACCTGTCCCTAACTTTACCTTTAAACCCACACCACCAAACATGTCCCTAACTTTACCCCTAAACTTACCCACACCACCACACCTGTCCCAAACTTTACCCTTAAACTTACCCACACCACCACACCTGTCCCAAACTTTACCCTTAAACTTACCCACACCACCACACCTGTCCCTAACTTTACCCCTAAACTTACCCACACACCACCACACCTGTCCCTAACTTTACCCTTAAACCACACCACCAAACATGTCCCTAAGTTTACCCCTAAACTTACCCACACACCACCACATCTGTCGCTAACTTTACCCTAAAACTTACCGCACTACCACACCTGTCCCTAACTTTACCATTAAACTTACCCACACCACCACACCTGTCCTTAACTTTACCCTTAAACTTACCTACACCACCACACCTGTCCCTAACTTTACCCTTATACTTACCCATACCACCACATCTGTCCCTAACTTTACCCTTAAACTTACCCGCACTACCACACCTGTCCCTAACTTTACCATTAAACTTACCCACACCACCACACCTGTCCTTAACTTTACCCTTAAACTTACCTACACCACCACACCTGTCCCTAACTTTACCCCTAAACTTACCCATACCACCACACCTGTCCCTAACTTTACCCTTAAACTTACCCACACCACCACACCTGTCCCTAACTTTACCCTTAAACTGACCCACACCACCACACCTGTCCCTAACTTTACCCTTAAACTTACCCACACCACCACACCTGTCCCTAACTTTACCCTTAAACCCACACCACCAAACATGTCCCTAACTTTACCCCTAAACTTACCCACACCACCACACCTGTCCCAAACTTTACCCTTAAACTTACCCACACCACCACACCTGTCCCAAACTTTTACCCTTAAACTTACCCACACCACCACACCTGTCCCTAACTTTACCCCTAAACTTACCCACACCACCACACCTGTCCCTAACTTTACCCTTAAACCCACACCACCAAACATGTCCCTAACTTTACCCCTAAACTTACCCATACCACCACACCTGTCCCTAAGTTTACCCTTAAACTTACCCACACCACCACACCTGTCCCTAACTTTACCCTTAAACTTACCCGCACCACCACACCTGTCCCAAACTTTACCCTTAAACTTACCCACACACCACCACATCTGTCCCTAACTTTACCCTTAAACTTACCCGCACTACCACACCTGTCCCTAACTTTACCATTAAACTTACCCACACCACCACACCTGTCCTTAACTTTACCCTTAAACTTACCCACACCACCACACCTGTCCCTAACTTCACCCTTAAACTTACCCACACCACCACACCTGTCCCTAACTTTACCCCTAAACTTACCCACACCACCACACCTGTCCCTAACTTTACCCTTAAACCCACACCACCACACCTGTCCCTAACTTTACCCCTAAACTTACCCATACCACCACACCTGTCCCTAACTTTACCCTTAAACTTACCCGCACCACCACACCTGTCCCTAACTTTACCCTTAAAACTTACCCACACCACCACACCTGTCCCTAACTTTACCCCTAAACTTACCCATACCACCACACCTGTCCCTAACTTTACCCTTAAACTTACCCACACCACCACACCTGTCCCAAACTTTACCCTTAAACTTACCCACACCACCACACCTGTCCCTAACTTTACCCTTAAACTTACCCACACCACCACACCTGTCCCTAACTTTACCCTTAAACTTACCCACACCACCAAACCTGTCCCTAACTTTACCCCTAAACTTACCCACACCACCACACCTGTCCCTAACTTTACCCTTAAACTTACCCGCACCACCACACCTGTCCCAAACTTTTAAACTGACCCACACTACCACACCTGCCCCTAACTTTACCCTTAAACTAACCCACACCACCACACCTGTCCCTAACTTTACCCTTAAACTGACCCACACCACCACACCTGTCCCTAACTTCACCCTTAAACTTACCCACACACCACCACACCTGTCCCTAACATTACCCTTAAACTTACCCGCACCACCACACCTGTCCCCAACTTTACCCTTAAACTTACCCGCACCACCACACCTGTCCCCAACTTTACCCTTAAACTTACCCACACCACCACACCTGTTCCTAACTTTACCCTTAAACTGACCCACACCACCAAACCTGTCCCTAACTTTACCCGTATCCCACCTCAGTTTCAACAAAAGTGTTTTGCAATACAATATGAACCCAATAAGTACATTGTACTTATTTTTTGATGTAAGTACATTGTAGTTAAGGCCACCTAATATAAAGTGTGACAAATTTGTTAAATGTATGAAATGACACTTACCTCGAGTGTGACCTCTTGCTTGGCCATCGCTCGTTCCACGGCTTCATACATCTGCGTGTTCTGGATGCCCAGTCCACAAAAGATAGCAAACGCCTCGAGAAACTGCTCATCGTTCCGATTAAAGGCTTTGACTTCCCCTGAAGCGTCATCCATCTTGTTGACCAACTGGCAGACACCTGCATTCAGAGGCCACAATACTTAACAGGCGAACTCTTAGAAAAGGTCAATACATAGCAGAAATGTGTCCATCTTCTTGTAGATAATCTGGCTGTTCTTTTGAAATAATCCAAGTTGAACAGGAATGAGTTTATTATGTGAATTTGCCCAAAATAAATACATTTCTGTCACCATTTTCTCATCCAAATGTTTTTTTTTAGACATATATGACTTTCATTCTTCTGTGGAACACAAAAGGGGATTTTCTAAAGAATAAAACTGAAATATAATTGGCTACTTTTATTATATTTTTTTGTAATTTTGTATAGATCTCTGTTTATTTTTATTACATGGAAAAAGGTGCCATCACTATCTTTATAAATTCACTTTATGTGATCCATGAAAGACAGATTCATACAGGTTTGGAATAAATGAGAGTGAATAAATGACCATTTTAATTTTCCATAACTCCTTTAATGCTGAGATCATTAGTGGTTTATCAGCTGTCAGCAACTTAATTAACCTCTATTGTATGTGTAGAGGTTGATAAAATGAGATAAAGCAGTCAATTAAAAAAAGATTTATTTTCACGAGCATACAATATAAGACATTCAAACCCTAAAGAAGATTACATGCTAAATTATTCTAATCAATTCAGACTTTCATTATACGGCTGATATTGCACTTGTAGTTGACCAGCATCACAATGGAGACCATTGTTCAGAAACTTAATGATGTCAGTTAAAAATGCATGAGAAATGGTGCGGACTGATATTCAAAGCCAATTATAAGATTCACTATATTTGTATGCATTCTGATTAAAATATGAGAGGTGTCTAAGATGAAAGTTAAAATAACCCACCATCAAGTGATATTCTGGTCCCTAGAAATGTTTGGTTTGGATCCCTCCTTCTATGTAAGTCTATAAGATTTTGTTTTCAATCATTTTATTGTCTCTCATTAGTTGGTGTGAGAATGAGTAAGCGTCAATAATGTGTTCATATGAGCAATAGTAAGAACAATGCTTGTCTTAGTAGCACCACTAATAATTAGCACCTATTGTAATCGTTGGCACTTGCGAGAAAGTTATGAAATTTGGCACACAGATAGAGGATAGTCTGACCTGTAACCATAGCAAATTTGGAGTCTCAAAGTCAATCTCTCTAGCGCCACCAACTGTCCAAAGTTTCACTTACGTTAGTGCTAATAACTTTTGAAACGTAAAGGCTACGAACAAAACTCCTAGGCCGTTGCTCCGATTTTCACGAAAATTTAACCAAATCATCTTCAGACCATGCTGACAAAACGTTATGGAATTCAAGTAGATTCATCAAACCGTTTTCGAATAATGCATCAAGGAATTTGATGAAGAGCACACCAAAATGAACACAGGCTACATCTCGCAACGCTTCAGCGAATTCTGACAAAATTTGGTGTGTGTTATGACAACCATGACCTGAGGCTACCTGCAGAGTTTCAGCACAGTGCCACCTAGTGATTTAGTGCAGCATGCCGAGTAGAACGCTACCCAATTTACCCATATCAGCCATTTTGGGTGTCGGTCATTTTGGATTTTGTTGTACTATATTTTACGAACACAATGGCGTATTGTTATGAAACTTGGTAAGTGTCTTCGGCACCATGCCCTGATAGTACCCAAAAAGTTTCAATGCAGTTAAAAGATTTAAGGAAATGTTTCAAATTTCCAAAAATGCTAATAGCTTTTGATGTGTTTTGGCTATTGTAATGAAACTGGAAACGTATTAGTTTTCTTGGGTCATGCCGAGAACATAGATTCATTCATGATCTCACCCATTTTTCCATAGTTGACTTAATTTAAAAACCTACTTTTTCAAGCTCCTCCTAGACAGATTTTCACTTTGCTCACTGGTGCAGTTGGTCTGATGCACCCAGCCATGTTAGAATGACTTAATGGCCCCTTAATGGCTGCTTGCAGCTATATTTACTGTAACATATATAAAATGTTATAGCTCAGATTGTGGAAATATTGAAAACACAAATACCTATAACTTTGTCTTTCTTCCCATTCCTTATTGGCGTGCACAGCAGACTTTTGATTTGACCGTTTGAGGACTGTAGATTTTCACTCTTCCAAAAAGAAATGAGGGGGGAAAAAACGATGCAATGAAAAAACAGTCAAGTTTAAAATTCAAGCAGCTTTGGAAAGGGGGATAGATAATAGTGCAAATGTCTGAATGAATAAGAACTCTGAGAAATCCCAGAAACATCGAGGATGACCCTATGGAAATTTACTTTCCATCCCAGCATTCCCCTGAGCACTTACAGTCCATGGAAATCTCTGGTCCTCCGTGACATCTGTAATGTTAAGCGACTCCACAGTGTTCTTAACATACTGAGCATACATGTAGTTAATCTTGTTGACGTCACATTCCCTGTAAAAGACATCAACAAATGAATAACTCCTGCTTATAACATCACATCATTACAATCAATATCCTAGATGTGCAACATTGCTAATACTAGTGATGATAAACAATGCAGAAAGAGGTTTTAGACACAAAAAACACAGAGGAATAGTTCACTCAAAGATGAAAATCATCCTAATGTTGTTCCTTTCTTTCTTCTTTGGAACACAAAAATGAATTGACAATCTTTTTCGAATTCACACTTATTCAAATGAGCCGCACTAACAGAGCAATTGCACCAGAGTTCACTTTAATCCAACCAATCCTGACATTATTCTCATTATTCACTGAAAACCTTGACATCTTGCCTAACGCTCCATGTCAATTCATGAGAGTTCATGAAAGATGTAAGGATGTCCGATTAGAGAATCGTTTACAGGGTTGATATACTTTAAGAGATCAGTATAAGTAAAACTCCAGCACCTTTCTTAAATAACAAAAAGGTTATTACACTAGAACTTTAAAGGGGTCATGGACATAATCATTTCATGAGCTTTTGACATAAGGTCATCATACTATAAGAATATCCTGTATGTTTCAGAACTGAAAAAGCTTTTATTGTAACCAAGCCCAGAGAACGACTCGTTGTGGAATGTGCCTATCGGTGAAAGACCGCCTCTGCTGGAAAAGATCAACGCCTACTTCATCAATGCAGCTTTGGCCCCGCCCACTGGAGTGTTAGTGAGATGACGAGGAGAGAAGAGCGACTAAAAATAACATCACCATACAAAGGATATTAATGCTAGGAATGTGCTTATTTATTCTCAACACTGTGAGTGTCTCAGTTGAGCATTATTTATTTGTGTTCGCTACATTTCACTGTGGATTCTTTGGGAAATCAGTCGCAATTTTGGCGCAGGCTTTGCAGACAGACTTTTACAATATGGACCCGACAGTAACGCCACAACATGTGCGTAACCTTGTTCATTCTAATGCCTGATCTGAGACCAGTGATTTCTGATATGTAATGATTCATGTACAGTCAGATTTATTATTTGTCTGTGTCAGTAAATCAAACCAGTGACTAAACGCTCAACTTCACATTGTTTCTCTTAGTAGATGAAATAATAATCTGTTATTTAAATATATAGAAAGCCATCAAAGAACGCTCCCTTTACAATCGCTGGAGCTGTCAATCAAACAGCTCGCGTTTATCAGCGAGTTCTGGACTCACTGAACTCCCGTAATAATCAATGAATCTCTTATTTACATTGTGTTTGCACTGTTAGTTATAATGAAAGCATTCGTTAGTAAGCAGAAATCACAAGATCACAGCATTCATGCGCTCAACATGTCTGTGATCGGCTACAATGATGATCATTACTGCAACCTTTCATGCCACAATCTAAATTTAATGCTACAATCAACACTTCTTGATTAATTAACCTAGTAAAAACGAGTGCTCAAATCAGAGGCTAAAATCAGGGTAGGAAAAATGCCTTTTAATTCTAAATTTAATTCCATTTTTTATGTAAAAATCATACTAATATCATAAGTGCACCACAGGAGACATTATAAAACAATGCAGTTCATGACCCCTTTAAGGCAGGTGTCCTCTGTAGGGAAGAAGGATTGGACATCACAATGGAGATTATAGTTTAACTTGTATTGAACATTCCTGGCACTTTGCCTTGCATTACATTATAGTCATTTTTATGATAATCCCACCTGTTTGGGAAGTCTGCAGATCCCGCAAGCTCCTCATATTCCATGTGAAACACACTGGAGAATGTGTTCTGTAACACAAGCAGAACAGCAATTACTTACACTGCAGTTTCACTCGCAGAGGTAAACTTTGGGGAGGTATGACAGAGAGAGGTAGGCCAGTATTTCTGCGGCTTTTTAATGCTATTAGTGTCGGGCTGCCTGTGCAAACTCAACATCGAATCGCTGCAGTCACATGGTGTAATGTGCCTGTGTTTGTGCATTTCTGGAAGGGTTAGAATTTCCCGCTCATGACAAATGAAGCACAGTTCGGTACAAACAGCTGTCAAAAAAGTTTTGGTTCATTTCCACATTCCAGACCACATAAACATTGAACATGGGTTTGTCGACAAACTCATCATTCCCTTCCAACTGCTTTCCCCAAATGTGAAGACTCTTGGAGGACTGCCTATCTCTGATCTAATCGTACATCTCTGTTTATGACACTGTTAATCTGTTTCCATAACACTCAACGCATCTGCGACCTGGAGAACGAACTCGCCAAATTAACAAGATTTCTTTCAACTTTATAGCTGGACTATAGTGCAACTTCCAAGGACTATAAACACTGTGTCAAGATGAGGAAACCCAGAGCTTTATCTATGAGCAAAACCAGGTTTCTAGGTTACCACATGACCTCTATGAATTATGATACACATCTCAAAAACAGAATTCCCTCATAAAGATAGACTTTATTCCAGTGTGTTAATGTTTTTATTCGCGGCTGTTCTCAACGGACTGAACAAATGAAATGAACCGTCCATTTACACCTCAAAGAAGGCGGAGCCTCAGAGCCACACCCACCTATTACAGTATCGTCAGATGGACCAATGGTAGTCCAGAAAGTTCACTTTGACAAGTTTCGAACTCCTTAAACAAATTTAGTTTTGGCCTGATTATATTGGAGTAGGGTTGGGTACTGTTTGAATTTTAATGAATCTGATTCCGATTCTGCTTATCGCTTCCAATTATTATCGATTCCTAATTTCAATTCCAATAAGGTAAAAAAAACCCACTAGATATCATATCATTCACATTTATTCGAAATCTTATTGTAGCTGGATACTATAAGCAGAAATCAACACTTACACAAGGAACGTTTGCCTATGGTTTAAACGTATATTATAGCAAAAACAATTAGCCTTACTTATATACATTTCAAGCATTATCAAAGACAAGTAAACACTCTGTGATTTAAAAAGAACAAATTAGCAATTGCATAAATAAATGTAACTGAAATAGAGTGTTTTAAGATATTCATGAATAGAAACGGTTATCAAATGTATAGTATCACTACACTTTATAAATAAAATATACATTACAAACATAGTTACAAAAGAGAACAGCGAGGTACAATTTCTCTCTGTCTTTTGTTGTTTGATTAATGTTATTATAGAGACGGCCGCAGGAATATTAGGCTGCTGTCACTTTAAGAGCTGCACGGATCTAATACACTGATACACATGCGTTTACTTTGTTTACGCTGTATGCATTCTCTAACTGTTTAAGACATAACCGACTAGGTTTACGAGGATATTTTGACATATTTTTGTGTGTATTTGTCTGTTAAAATGCAAAAACACGCAGAAGAGAACAGAGGCTATGCGCGGGTATTCTTGCGCTTGAATGGTTTAAATCATATTAAAATGCACCATGCACACAAAGGAATCGATAAGAATCTGATTCCTGACCTTAAGTATCCGATTCCAGAATTGGAACCCTCTATCAGAGCCTTTACTGAATATCCCTTAGTCCATACTATAGTAGGTGGAAAACTGTATGTGAGCCAGGCAGCATGTCCAAATTCATAGTATTCATAGTTTTCAGTCACGTGACTGTCGCAGAGCCTTGGAGGGCAAAACCGCAATCAAGCTTCACTGAACTGCAGCACAAGCCCTGTAACTCAGTCTGGAAACCCGTACATTCATTTCTACTGCTTCTGTTACACTTTTGCGGGAACCAATCACAGACTGGCTTATCCACCTGGCACACTATTAGCGGGTTTAACACGATGATGGATAGAGAAGCGATGGGTCGTTGCCGTTGATCACGCCTCTTGTGGTCTGATTGGTTGAAGAACTATCCAATTGCATACATTCATTTGAACTATGCCCGTTGATCACACCTCTTGTGCAGTAGAAAATACAGAGCAGACTCCCCAGACTAATGTTCAATCTTAAATTGAGCTTGCTCTGGGTATAGCCAGACAACTTTAGGGTGGGTTGCACCAATAAGGTTTCAATTAAGTAAAGTTTAACACTAATCTAGGATTTGTTGATATGGGTTTTATTTTAAATCGAGTTGTTGCACCACTTAATTTTAAACAGATTGATTACGCAGTAAAACCGTTATAGAGCTGATCAAGCAGCACAGACGGAGGGTGAGCTGACAACCTTAAAGTGCCACTGAAGTGCTCTGGAACGCGCCGCATTATTCAATGTCTTGACGTCCTTGTCCCTCAAACGGCTCTAGATCTTAGCAGCCCCTCCCCTTTTTTGAAACAGCCAATAGCGTTTCGTTAATACGTCCCTCAGTTGACTAGTCTAGAGCCTTTCTGTTTGGTAAAGCCAGTTTCCCTTAAGCGTTTATTATCATAATCTCCTCCATATCGCTTTGAAATACAGCATTCTGTGCAGAATTCAAATGGGTCCGATATGTTTTGTTGTCTGCGGCGCATATGATCCGTGCTGCGCTCTAGTATAGTCTAATTTTAGACTAGAGCCTGGTGTGTGTGTGCGTGCTGCTGCGGTGCGTGAAACTAATGTAAAACCAAACTTCATTCGTCTCGACTGAAAGCATATAGGTCCTTCTCAGAAAATTAGCATATTGTGATAAAAGTTCATTATTTTCCATAATGTAATGATAAAAATGAAACTTTCATATATTTTAGATTCATTGCACACCAACTGAAATATTTCAGGTCTTTTATTGCTTTAATACTGATGATTTTGGCACACAGCTCATGAAAACCCAAAATTCCTATCTCAAAACATTAGCATATCATGAGACGGTTCTCTAAACGAGCTATTAACCTAATCATCTGAATCAACTAATTAACTCTAAACACCTGCAAAAGATTCCTGAGGCTTTTAAAAACTCCCAGCCTGGTTCATTACTCAAAACCACAATCATGGGTAAGACTGCGACCTGACTGCTGTCCAGAAGGCCATCATTGACCCCTCAAGCGAGAGGGTAAGACACAGAAAGACATTTCTGAACCAATAGGCTGTTCCCAGAGTGCTGGATCAAGGCACCTCAGTGGGAAGTCTGTGGGAAGGAAAAGTGTGGCAAAAACGCTGCACAACGAAGAGGTGACCGGACCCTGAGGAAGATTGTGGAGAAGGACCGATTCCAGACCTTGGGGACCTGCGGAAGCAGTGGACTGAGTCTGAGTAGAAACATCCAGAGCCACCGTGCACAGGCGTGTGCAGGAAATGGGCTACAGGTGCCGATTCCCAGGTCAAGCCACTTTTGAACCAGAAACAGCGGCAGAAGCGCCTGACCTGGGCTACAGAGAAGCAGCACTGGACTGTCGCTCAAATTTTGCATGTCATTGGGAAATCAAGGTGCCAGAGTCTGGAGGAAGACTGGGGAGAAGGAAATGCCCAAATGCCTGAAGTCCAGTGTCAAGTACCCACAGTCAGTGATGGTCTGGGGTGCCATGTCAGCTGCTGGTGTTGGTCCACTGTGTTTTATCAAGGGCAGGGTCAATGCAGCTAGCTATCAGGAGATTTTGGAGCACTTCATGCTTCCATCTGCTGAAAAGCTTTATGGAGATGAAGATTTCGTTTTTCAGCACGACCTGGCACCTGCTCACAGTGCCAAAACCACTGGTAAATGGTTTACTGACCATGGTATTACTGTGCTCAATTGGCCTGACCTGAACCCCATAGTGAATCTGTGGGATATTGTGAAGAGAAAGTTGAGAGACGCAAGACCCAACACTCTGGATGAGCTTAAGGCCGCTATCGAAGCATCCTGGGCCTCCATAACACCTCAGCAGTGCCACAGGCTGATCGCCTCCATGCCACGCCGCATTGAAGCAGTCATTTCTGCAAAAGGATTCCCCACCAAGTATTGAGTGCATAACTCAACATTATTATTTGACGGTTGACTTTTTTTGTATAAAAACACTTTTCTTTTATTGGTCGGATGAAATATGCAAATTTTTTGAGATAGGAATTTGGGGTTTTCATGAGCTGTATGCCAAAATCATCAGTATTAAAACAATAAAAGACCTGAAATATTTCAGTTGGTGTGCAATGAATCTAAAATATATGAAAGTTTAATTTTTATCATTACATTATGGAAAATAATGAACTTTTATCACAATATGCTAATTTTTTGAGAAGGACCTGTATATGATGATCAGAACGATTGGGTTTAATTTTCCCCTGACAGCAGCAAGAGAACATTGTGTTTCGCCTGACGCTCATGATGTGTGTGTGTGTGTGTGTGTGTGTGTGTGTGTTTCACCTGATGCTCTGAGACGACACTCATTTATGGTGTGTGTGTGTGTGTGTGTGTGTGTGTTTCACCTGACGCTCTGAGACGACACTCATTTATGGTGTGTGTGTGTGTGTGTGTGTGTGTGTGTTTCACCTGATGCTCTGAGACGACACTCATTTATGGTGTGTGTGTGTGTGTGTGTGTGTGTTTCACCTGACGCTCTGAGACGACACTCATTTATGGTGTGTGTGTGTGTGTGTGTGTGTGTGTGTGTGTGTTTCGCCTGACGCTCTGAGACGACACTCATTTATGGTGTGTGTGTGTGTGTGTTTCGCCTGACGCTCTGAGACTACACTCATTTATGGTGTGTGTGTGTGTGTGTGTGTTTCGCCTGACGCTCTGAGACGACACTCATTTATGGTGTGTGTGTGTGTGTGTGTGTGTGTTTCGCCTGACGCTCTGAGACGACACTCATGATGTGTGTGTGTGTGTGTGTTTCGCCTGACGCCTGAGACGACACTCATGATGTGTGTGTGTGTGTGTGTGTTTCGCCTGACGCTCTGAGACGACACTCATGATGTGTGTGTGTGTGTGTTTCGCCTGACGCTCTGAGACGACACTCATGATGTGTGTGTGTGTGTGTGTGTGTTTCGCCTGATGCTCTGAGACGACACTCATTTATGATGTGTGTGTGTGTGTGTGTTTCGCCTGAGGCTCTGAGGCGACACTCATGATGTGTGTGTGTGTGTGTGTGTGTGTGTTTCGCCTGACGCTCTGAGACGACACTCATGATGTGTGTGTGTGTGTGTTTCGCCTGATGCTCTGAGACGACACTCATTTATGATGTGTGTGTGTGTGTGTTTCGCCTGAGGCTCTGAGGCGACACTCATGATGTGTGTGTGTGTGTGTTTCGCCTGAGGCTCTGAGGCGACACTCATGTGTATGTGTGTGTGTGTGTGTGTGTGTGTGTTTCGCCTGATGCTCTGAGACGACACTCATGGTGTGTGTGTGTGTGTGTTTCACCTGACGCTCTGAGACGACACTCATTTATGATGTGTGTGTGTGTGTGTGTGTGTGTGTGTGTGTTTCGCCTGACGCTCTGAGACGACACTCATTTATGATGTGTGTGTGTGTGTGTGTTTCGCCTGACGCTCTGAGACGACACTCATTTATGATGTGTGTGTGTGTGTGTGTTTCGCCTGATGCTCTGAGACGACACTCATTTATGATGTGTGTGTGTGTGTTTCGCCTGACGCTCAGACGACACTCATTTATGGTGTGTGTGTGTGTGTTTCGCCTGACGCTCTGAGACGACACTCATTTATGATGTGTGTGTGTGTGTTTCGCCTGACGCTCTGAGACGACACTCATTTATGATGTGTGTGTGTGTGTGTGTGTGTGTGTGTGTGTGTGTGTTTCGCCTGACGCTCTGAGACGACACTCATGATGTGTGTGTGTGTGTGTGTTTTGCCTGACGCTCTGAGACGACACTCATTTGTGTGTGTGTGTGTGTGTGTGTGTTTCGCCTGACGCTCTGAGACGACACTCATGATGTGTGTGTGTGTGTTTCGCCTGACGCTCTGAGACGACACTCATTTATGATGTGTGTGTGTGTGTGTGTGTGTGTGTGTGTTTCGCCTGACGCTCTGAGACGACACTCATTTATGATGTGTGTGTGTGTGTGTGTGTGTTTCGCCTGACGCTCTGAGACGACACTCATGATGTGTGTGTGTGTGTGTTTCGCCTGACGCTCTGAGACGACACTCATTTATGATGTGTGTGTGTGTGTGTTTCGCCTGATTATCTGAGACGACACTCATGATGTGTGTGTATGTGTGTGTTTCGCCTGACGCTCTGAGACGACACTCATTTATGATGTGTGTGTGTGTGTGTGTGTGTGTTTCGCCTGACGCTCTGAGACGACACTCATTATGTGTGTGTGTGTGTGTGTGTGTTTCGCCTGACGCTCTGAGACGACACTTATTTATGATGTGTGTGTGTGTGTGTGTGTGTTTCGCCTGACGCTCTGAGACGACACTCATTTATGATGTGTGTGTGTGTGTGTGTGTGTTTCGCCTGACGCTCTGAGACGACACTCATGATGTGTGTGTGTGTGTGTTTCGCCTGACGCTCTGAGACGACACTCATTTATGATGTGTGTGTGTGTGTGTGTGTTTCGCCTGACGCTCTGAGACGACACTCATGATGTGTGTGTGTGTGTTTCGCCTGACGCTCTGAGACGACACTCATTTATGATGTGTGTGTGTGTGTGTTTCGCCTGACGCTCTGAGACGACACTCATTTATGATGTGTGTGTGTGTGTGTGTGTGTTTGGAAACACACCTAAGTTTAAGACTGGTGCAGCACAAACACCATTGTTTTGCTGCTTTGCAAGCACTGGTATTTCCTTGAGGAAACATAATTTTAAATATTTGGTATTTTGGGAACATTAGGTACATGT
Source organism: Gobiocypris rarus (assembly GCA_023029165.1). Taxonomy (NCBI): domain Eukaryota; kingdom Metazoa; phylum Chordata; class Actinopteri; order Cypriniformes; family Gobionidae; genus Gobiocypris; species Gobiocypris rarus. The sequence goes on from CM040912.1 coordinate 1,281,435, forward strand.
CAGTGGCAAATAAGGAAGCAATTCAGTCTGCTATAAAGGAAGCAAGTGTTTCGTAACTCTCTCACTCAGCTATGGAAATATCCAGCACAGCCTCTCTTTTATAATACATAATTGCTGCATATTAGCAGGGGCAAACTATTACCAAGACATAACATTATTGGGGGAAAATATTAAAGAAAGGGTTGCTCTGTAGAGACTAGTCATGCACCATTACATTTCTGGAATTAATCAAAATATAAGAGATTTTGATTATTTGTATCATATATATTTGAATCTTCTAAATAACCGCATGGTTCAGTGGTTCTCAAGGTTTAGTTCAGCTCGTCTCCTCGTGAATCTTTGGTGTTTCAAGCATCCTGAAAGGATATTTTGGATAGCCAATGTCTTCAAAAGAAATGCAAAACATGCTTGATATTCCCATGTTTAAAGGGATAGTTCACCCAAAAATGAAAATAACCCTAAGATTTACTCAACCTCAAGCCATCCTAGGTGTGTATGACATTCTTCATTCAAACGAATACAATCAGAGTTATATAAAAGAACGTCCTGGCTAATCCAAGCTTTATAATGGCATTGAATGACAACTTAAAATTTTAAGCCCCAAAAAAGTGCATCCAGGCATTCTGAAGCGGAGCGATGAGGAAAATATCCATATTTAACACATTCTAAAGTAAAATATCCAGCTTCCGACATACCGCCTTCCGTATTCTAACATCAGCATTGCGACAGTTACATTTTTAAGTTTTTTTAATGTTATATCTGACATCGTCGTTTAGCCAGTTCGTTTTTTTACGCTATGTCCAACATCATCGTCTAGCCAGTTTGTTTTTTTACGCTATGTCCGATGTCATCGTAGCGCTAGTTATGTTTTTAGGTTATATCCGATGTCATCGTCACGCCAGTTAGGTGTTTTACGTTATGTCCGATGTCAACGTAGCGGCAGTTACGTTTTTTACGTTATATCCGATGTCATCGTCGCGCCAGTTAGGTTTTTTACCCTATGTCCGACATCATCGCCTAGCCGTTTTTTTTACGTTACGCACAATGTCACCATCGCGCCAGTTACGTTTTTTTTACGTTATGTCTGCCGTCGTCGTCTCACTAGTTAAGTTTTTTTATGTTATATCTGACATCGTCATCTAGCCAGTTCATTTTTTTTACGCTATGTCCGATGTCATTGTAGCGCTAGTTATGTTTTTAGGTTATATCCGATATCATCGTCGCGGCACTTAGGTTTTTTATGCTATGTCCGACATCATCGTCTAGTCAGTTCGTTTTTTTACGCTATGTCCGACATCATCGTCTAGTCAGTTCGATAATTTACCCTATGTCCGACATCATCGTCTAGCCAGTTCATTTTTTTACGCTATGTCTGACATCATCGTCTAGTCAGTTCGATAATTTACCCTATGTCCGACATCATCGTCTAGTCAGTTCGATTATTTACGCTATGTCCGACATCATCGTCTAGCCAGTTCATTTTTTAACGTTATGTCTGACATCATCGTCTAGCCAGTTAATTTTTTTACGCTATGTCCGACATCATCGTCTAGCCAGTTCATTTTTTTACGCTATGTCCGACATCATCGTCTAGCCAGTTCTTTTTTTTACGCTATGTCCAACATCATCGCTTCAGCCAGTTCATTTTTTTACGTTATGTCTGACATCATCGTCTAGCCAGTTCGCTTTTTACGCTATGTCCGACATCATCCTCTAGCCAGTTAATTTTTTTACCCTATGTCCGACATCATCGTCTAGCCAGTTCATTTTTTTACGCTATGTCCAACATCATCGTCTAGCCAGTTCATTTTTTTACGTTATGTCTGACATCATCGTCTAGCCAGTTCGCTTTTTTACGCTATGTCCGACATCATCCTCTAGCCAGTTCATTTTTTTACACTATGTCCGACATCATCGTCTAGCCAGTTGTTTTTTTACGTTATGTCCGACATCATCCTCTAGCCAGTTCATTTTTTTACCCTATTGTGGACATCATCGTCTAGCCAGTTAATTTTTTTAAGCTATGTCCGACATCATCGTCTAGCCAGTTCATTTTTTTACGTTGTGTCTGACATCATCGCCTAGCCAGTTCGCTTTTTTACGCTATGTCCGACATCATCCTCTAGCCAGTTCATTTTTTTACACTATGTCCGACATCATCGTCTAGCCAGTTGTTTTTTTACGTTATGTCCGATGTCAACGTAGCGGCAGTTTTGTTTTTTACGTTATATCCAATGTCATCGTCGCGGCACTTAGGTTTTTTACGTTATGTCCGATGTCAACGTAGCAGCAGTTACGTTTTTTACGTTATATCTGATGTCATCGTCGCTCCAGTTAGGTTTTTACGCTATGTCCGACATCATCGTCTAGTCAGTTCGTTTTTTTACGCTATGTCCGACATCATCGACTAGCCAGTTCTTTTTTTACGCTATGTCTGACATCATCGTCTAGCCAGTTCATTTTTTTACGCTATGTCCGACATCATCGTCTAGCCAGTTCGTTTTTTTTACGCTATGTCCGACATCATCGACTAGCCAGTTCTTTTTTTTACGCTATGTCTGACATCATCGTCTAGCCAGTTCATTTTTTTACGCTATGTCTGACATCATCGTCTAGTCAGTTCGTTTTTTTACGCTATGTCCGACATCATCGACTAGCCAGTTCTTTTTTTTACGCTATGTCTGACATCATCGACTAGCCAGTTCGCTTTACGCTATGTCTGACATCATCGTCTAGCCAGTTCATTTTTTTACGTTATGTACGACATCGTCCTCTAGCCAGTTCGCTTTTAGGCTATGTCCGACATCGTCCTCTAGCCAGTTCATTTTTTTACACTATGTCCAACATCATCGTCTAGCCAGTTCTTTTTTTACGCTATGTCCGACATCATCGTCTAGCCAGTTCGTTTTTTACGCTATGTCTGACATCATCGTCAGCCAGTTCATTTTTACGTTATGTCCGACATCATTGTCTAGCCAGTTCGCTTTTTAGGCTATGTCCGACATCGCCTCTAGCCAGTTCATTTTTACACTATGTCCGACATCATCGTCAGCCAGTTCGCTTTACGCTATGTCCGACATCATCGACTAGCCAGTTCGCTTTTTTACGCTATGTCTGACATCATCGTCTAGCCAGTTCATTTTTTTACGTTATGTCCGACATCATCGTCTAGCCAGTTCGCTTTTTTAGGCTATGTCCGACATCGTCCTCTAGCCAGTTCATTTTTTTAGACTATGTCCAACATCATCGTCTAGCCAGTTGTTTTTTTACGTTATGTCCGATGTCAACATAGCGGCAGTTACGTTTTTTACGTTATATCCAATGTCATTGTCGCGCAAGTTAGGTTTTTTAAACTATGTCCGACATCATCGTCTAGCCAATTCGTTTTTTATGTTATGTCTGATGTCATCGTCTAGTCAGTTCGCTTTTTTACACTATGTCCGACATCATTGTCTAGCCAGTTTGCTTTTTTACGCTATGTCCGACATCATCGTCTAGCCAGTTTCGTTTTTTTACGCTATGTCCGACATCCTCGTCTAGCCAGTTCGTTTTTTTAACGCTATGTCCGACATAAGCGTCGAGCCAGTTCGCTTTTTTACGCTATGTCCGACATCGTCTAGCCAGTTCGTTTTTTTACCCTATGTCCGACATCCTCGTCTAGCCAGTTCGTTTTTTTAACGCTATGTCCGACATAAGCGTCGAGCCAGTTCGCTTTTTTACGCTATGTCCGACATCATCGCTAGCCAGTTCCTTTTTTTAGGCTATGTCCGACATCGCCTCTAGCCAGTTCATTTTTAGACTATGTCCAACATCATCGCTCTAGCCAGTTGTTTTTTACGTTATATCCAATGTCATTGTCGCGCAAGTTACGTTTTTTACACTATGTCCGACATCATCGTCTAGCCAGTTTGCTTTTTACGCTTTTTTTACGCTTATGTCCTACATCATCGCTCAGCCAGTTCCTTTTTTACGTTATGTCCGACATCATCGTCTAGCCAGTTCGTTTTTTTACGCTATGTCCGACATCATCGTCTAGCCAGTTTGTTTTTTTACGCTATGTCCGACATCATCGTCTAGCCAGTTCGTTTTTTTACGCTATGTCCGACATCATCGTCTAGCCAGTTTGTTTTTACGCTATGTCCGACATCGTCTAGCCAGTTTGTTTTTTTACCCTATGTCCGACATTATCGTCTATCCAGTTCCCTTTTTTTTCGCTATGTCCTACATCATCGTCTAGCCAGTTCGTTTTTTTACACTATGTCCGACATCATCGTCTAGCCAGTTGCTTTTTTACGTTATGTCCGATGTCAACGTAGCGGCAGTTACGTTTTTTACATTATATCCAATGTCATTGTCGCGCAAGTTAGGTTTTTTAAACTATGTCCGACATCATCGTCTAGCCAGTTCGTTTTTTATGTTATGTCTGATGTCATCGTCAGCCAGTTCTTTTTTTATGCTATGTCCGACATCCTCGTCTAGCCAGTTCGTTTTTTTAACGCTATGTCCGACATCATCGTCGAGCCAGTTCGCTTTTTTACGCTATGTCCGACATCATCGTCTAGCCAGTTCGTTTTTTTACGCTATGTCCGACATCCTCGTCTAGCCAGTTCGTTTTTTTAACGCTATGTCCGACATCATCGTCTAGCCAGTTCGTTTTTTTAACGCTATGTCCGACATCATCGTCTAGCCAGTTCGTTTTTTTACCCTATGTCCGACATCATCGTCTAGCCAGTTCCTTTTTTTTTACGCTATGTCCTACATCATCGTCTAGCCAGTTCGTTTTTTTACGCTATGTCCGACATCATCGTCTAGCCAGTTTGTTTTTACGCTATGTCCGACATCATCGTCTAGCCAGTTCCTTTTTTTACGCTATGTCCTACATGATCGTCTAGCCAGTTTGTTTTTTACGCTATGTCCGACATCATCGTCTAGCCAGTTTGTTTTTTTACGCTATGTCCAACATCGTCTAGCCAGTTCGTTTTTTTACCCTATGTCCGACATTATCGTCTATCCAGTTCCTTTTTTTTTACGCTATGTCCTACATCATCGTCTAGCCAGTTCGTTTTTTTACGCTATGTCCGACATCATCGTCTAGCCAGTTCCTTTTTTTACGCTATGTCCTACATCATCGTCTAGCCAGTTCTTTTTTTACGCTATGTCCGACATCATCGTCTAGCCAGTTCGTTTTTTTACGCTATGTCCGACATCATCGTCTAGCCAGTTCGTTTTTTTGCGCTATGTCCGACATCATCGTCTAGCCAGTTAGTTTTTTTACGCTATGTCCGACATCATCGTCTAGCCAGTTTGTTTTTTACCCTATGTCCGACATCATCGTCTAGCCAGTTCGTTTTTTTACGCTATGTCCGACATCATCGTCTAGCCAGTTCTTTTTTTACGCTATGTCCGACATCATCGTCTAGCCAGTTCTTTTTTTACCCTATGTCCGACATCATCGTCTAGCCAATTCGTTTTTTTACGCTATGTCCGACATCATCGTCTAGCCAGTTCGTTTTTTACGCTATGTTCAATGTCATCGTCGCACCAGTTGTTTTTTTACGCTTTGTCTGACATCATCGTCTAGCCAGTTAGTTTTTTTACGCTTTGTCCGACATCGTCTAGCAAGTTATTTTTTTACGATATGCCTCACATCATCGTCTCACCAGTTAAACTTTTTTACACTACGTCCAACTACATCATCGCGGCACTTACATTTTTTTCTGTAAGTTGAATACAGAAGGCGGTTTGTTGGACGCTATATATTTTACTTTATAACGTGTTAAATATGAGTAAATCATGGGGGAATTTCATTTTTTGGGTGAACTTTAATGGCCACACCAATTCCTTTATATATTTGCAAATAAACGTGATGCAATATTTTGGTCTTACAGCTGTTTCTCTGTCGGTAATGAAGACGGTGCATTCTTGGGCCTGCATAAAAGACAAGATGGTGGCCACAGTTTTCCTCAGTAAGACCTCCAATGACTGCTGCTCCTCAAAGATCAGACTAGCCAGATCCAACAACACCTACAACACAACGTTACAGTTTAAGTGCATCCATACAACTCAATTCTTACTAACATGTGGAAAAATCAGCATACCTGGTTTCTCCTGTTCTCCAGCTGTGATGTCTCATAGAGTTGTGCGTTGTGCAGCACTATACCAGAGAAAGTCAGATACGAAGAAAAGTCCTTTTGGGATGAAAAAAAAGACTTGTTATTATAGTGGTGGAAGAGACAAACTATAAAGTGGCTGTAACGTTAAAAAGTGCAAAAGTTTTCACCCTCTCGTCCTGCTCCGTGAAGGTGCTGTTCTCTCCGCACCTTTTATTGATCGCTTGTGCAACGCCAACAACCTTTAAGCATTTCATAACACTCATCAGGTAAGTTCTGATAAATGTTGCATATATTGTGGATGTTTAAATTCATCTCTCACCTCATCTCTGTGATTTTTGATGGGCAAACACAAGATGCTCTGCGTCTTATACCCTGTGATTTGGTCGACCTCTGCGTTAAAGCGTGGATCCTGGAGGAGAAAAATGGTGAAAAATTCAACAGGCATCCTAATTTATCCTGACTTACAGCATTTTAAAAATCAGCTGCCCATTTAATCAGACAATGCATTTTTTAAAAGTGCCCCATTATGCTTTGTCAAATATTGCGTAATTTCGCTGTTTGTGAATGTAAAAGCTTTTAAAGATCGAAGTGCATGACAAATAAAATTATTTGGTAACACTTTATTTTACAGTGTCCTTGTTGCAAATGTCACATGTATTTACCATAGTAATAACACTAAATTACATGCAACTAACCCTCGAACAAATCCTAACCCTATTGTAACATCATGTAGTTAATTAATATTATTATATCAGTTAAGAAATAATTGTTTCTGAACTGCTGAAACGAGTCGTCAGTAACTCCAGTTTCACTTCCTGGTACAAACCAATGTACCACATTTGCATAATGCCCGCCTCTGGTCCTCATTGGCTGAACAGTGTCTCTTAGCCCCGCCCTCACTCGCTGTAGTCGTGTCTGAGACGGGAAGAGTTCGGTTGGTGTTGTTCATGTGGAGAAGACGCTGTTTTCTTGATGCGGTCAAACCCACGCCATCGTTACTGTGTGTTCATACCAGACGCGACTTTGCCCGAATAAATCGTATTATCTGCGCGTTGTTGAACGCTTGAACATTTTGAGTTTACTCGCTTCAACAGATGCAAGTAAATGGCTGTGAAATGTGAATGTAAATGTGAAATGGCTGACATGGATTGTTTTAAAATACGGAGAATAAGCTCAATTTGCGAGCTTTAACTAGCTTTTAGTCTCAATAGGGTGAATCCAGAGTGATTGGGACACTTTTTCCAAGTCATCTCAATGGCTAAAAGTGTCCCAATCACCCTGAAATCACCCTTTGTGCTGCTCAAACTGAGTAAAGAGCGTTTTTTACAACTTAACGTTACCAGATTGTCCGACCTCCTCACTCAATTTCTTCCAAGCAAGATCCTTTTTATTCCTGTTTCTATAAAGTATGATGATGTATCGTACACATATGATATTGTCCTCGTTGTTGTCACTACTAGAGCAAGCTCTTGATTGGTTAACGCGGCGTGAATATCTGGAAAAGTTCAAATTTTTCAACTTAAGCGATTTGTGCGAATCAGTCGTTACGCGCGGCAAACGCCCGAAACGTTAACATGTAAATCACTCACGCTTTATGCTTCATTCGCATCTGGTGTGAACCCACCGTTACTGTTCGTGTCAAGAGCTGAGATTCAGATATGATAATGAGTGCTTGCTTTCTGACCAATCAAAGCAGAATCTCGAATTAAGCTTTCAGACACTGTGAGAAGAGCTGATAAGGTAAATGATGGACATTTAAAGTGTTTTTTGACCTTGGATGCATGTAAACCTGTTGTAGGAGACACCAAAATAAAACTAGCAGCCATAGGGGCAGTTTAATAGTGAATGTCATTTTCACTGCACTATTTGATCCAGTGTTGTGTTTATCTCAGTGGGGCTATGATATGTCTGGTTAGCATGGCCTTGGGACCGCGTGTCGGTTCTTGAGGTATCATCAGCATTGTCATGCATCATTTTCTTCTTCATCTCTCGTGGCTCCAGTGATTCATTTCCATGACATTTAGAGATTCGGGTCCTGCAACTGCAGGTCTGTTTGGCACAGAAATTACATTATTGACCTTTAAGTCAAATAACGTTTAAAGGCAGCATCAGGATCTTTCACCATGTTCTAATATGCTGAGGTTTTGAACGGAGCATCTGTCTCGCAGGAGCATCAAACACTTGGATTCACTTTAACCATAATCAGAGACTTTAATCTTTCTCTGTCTCATCCTTCCCTCTCTCTCTGGGAGAAACACAATTAAACTAAATTACAAAGAGCTAAAAATACCTGCTATCATTAAGCAAACTGTTGGTTAGCAACTGAATTGCGTAACATTTAAATCTAATCAAAGGCCCTAAGAGATGTAGCCCAAATTGCGTTTCTAAGGAGACGTTATTATTGACTAGGAGGGTTTTATAAAGCAGTAAATGTTATTTAAGTCTCTCAAACGGAAGAGTTTTTCTTTATGCACATGATAAAATAATATAGCCGTATCAGAATGCATTAATCTGTTAATCACTCATTATCAGTGGAAACAATTAATTCTGTCAGTCTAATTATGGAGATACGAACGTTTGTCTAGCTGAGGGAAAACAACTTTATCTTAATAGTGAGAAACTATTAGAAGAACAACTAGACCATCTTGTTAAGACACAAATGCCTCAAAATACAAGATAGAGTGTGTTTTGTGTCACGCTACACTAAAAACTTTTAAGTAGAATCAACTTGGATGTTTAAAGGAACACTCCACCATTTTTAGAAATAGGGCTTATTCAACTTCTTTCCTACATTTAGATATGTGGGCAAATGCATGTGGGTGCAAAGATATCACGCAACACATGCACAACATACGCCGGTATGTTGACTGAAGTTTGGGGATTTCATGTGTTGTGATATCTCTGCAGTAGCAGTGCTTCGCCTGTGCTTCCTCATAATATAGTCCCAATATCTGCCTAGGAAATCACCTAGTCTTAATCTGCATCGCTATTTGTACTCGTTGTGAATACACAGGCCACAAGAAGTAATTAGGTGTTTTTTTTTTTGGATCACTTTTACTCGGGACATGCTAGCTGGCAACATAGGATTCCATTCATTATGCTAAGCTAAGCTAGCGGCGACCCTGCCAAACTAAAACAATGCATGCACTGAGACAAAAATGCATTTGCCCACATATCTAAATGTAGGAAAGAAGTTGAATAAGCCCTATTTCTAAAAACGCTGGCGTGTTCTTTGCTAATTAAATTACACTAAACTGTCTTAAAATAATGAGTTGATAGTTGAAGTTCTTGAGAACTTTCAAAAAGTTGATAATTGCTTTGCTTCTTAAAGGATGAGTTCAATTCAAAATGAATTGTCCTGATAATTTACTCACTCCCGTCTCATCCCAGATGTTCATGCCTTTCTTTCTTCAGTGGAAAAGAAATGACGTTTTTTGAGGAAAACATTCCAGGATTTTTCTCCACATAATGGACTTCAATGGGAACTAACGGCTGAAGGTCCAAATCAATGCAGTTTCAGAGGAAGGGCTTCAGAGGCTCTGACCGATCCCAGAGGAATAGGGGCTGATCCAGACAAACCATCAGACATTTACTTGGTTCCCATTTAAGTCCAGACATCTTGGATGAGATGGGGGTGAGTAATATCAGGAGATTTTCATTTTGAAGAGAACCAATCATGTAAAAGTTAAAGCAATGAAAAACGTGTTTTCATAACTCAGGGCTCGAACATTCAGTGCATTTGCGACTAAAAACCGATGCGTGTGAACCGTATTTTGGAGCACGTGTGAATAAACAATCCCTCTGATCAGTTTTCTTAAATTTAAGATCATAAAAAGTCTTCAATACTTTAAATGCTATAACAATCGTCTTAATGGTCATTTTAAGGCTTATATTTTGGGGATGGAAAAACATAAATCACGCGATTGCCTAATGTGATTATTAATCTTCATAAGGCTATTAAATAAATGCGAGCGCTTCACGTCTCAAAGCCTGAAGGTGGCGCTGTTGTGTGTTCAGGCTCACACACATTTATGCCAAACGATACTTAAGTGTTTACTGTAATATGTTGTGTACTGTAAGAATGCATATTTTATCTCCTCGTCTGAATCTGAATGAGCAGCTGCAATAAAAAAGAGCAAAGACATTTCAAAATAAGAGTCCAGGTGCATTACAGGCTTGTTTATTAAATAAAAGTCACGCCGTGTGTCTAATTTCCACCCGGTTATTATTTGGCTACACAAACTGTATGTAATTTAATTTCCGTTTAATTTAAAGTAAACTCTTGTAGCTTGTGTCTGGAACGCCCCGTCACAGGAAGGAAAGACTAAGAACATTATTTTACGCATATTATTAAACATATATATTTTAGTGTTATTATAGCTAACAAAAACTAAAACCATAAAAACATCTCTTTACTTGAAATAAAAAAAAAACTGTTAACTGTTAATGTTTAGTTGAAATTAACCTGTTATTAGTTTCATTAAACTGATGATCCAAACTATAACTGAAATAAAAATTTATAAAAGACATAAAACAAATATTGAGCCCCTAAAGTTTCTAAATGCACTGCTAAATTGTTCAACTTAAGAGCACAGGTGCACCTTGGGAAGAAAGTTAGCATCCTGTTACTTATTGATCATATAATTTTTACAGTGTATTTTTGTTACTAGGAATGCTTTTGCGATTTTGTTGATGATGTACCCTCCAATAATTTCTATATATTTTATGCAATTTGTAATTCATTCTGACTGAAATGCAGTCAAGTGTGTTTGTTTCTGAGGGTCAGCACATGGATGAATTCTCAGGAAAACAGCTCTGAAATGGTAAACCGCTGGTGAAATGACACAAAACCTCACCTCATAAGCGTTCTTGATGTTCAGAGGCTGTCCGGTGGCCGCCACATATCCCACAATTCCTTTGTTCCATTCGAGGCGAATCCCGCTGTTGGAAGCCTCCTCGAGAGTGGATCCTTCCGCGACATCAAAGAGCCGGCTAACCAGGAACTTCCTGTTTGAACTGTCCTCCCCAACCAAGAAGAGCGAGTAGCGATCTGCGGCGATCAGCTCGTGAGTGTGTAAGAAGATCTTGTGGCAGAGGGCTGTAAGGTCCAAGTGGCTTGAAACATCCCGCACAAGCTCCAACAGACGAGCACAGCGGTCTCCTGAATCCATGATCCCTCCGCCCTCATCGGTGCCATTGCCGGAGCCTGACCGCTGGCAAGGAGGAAGCGGCATCTGCACTCTTTCTGTGTCGCTGAGGAAAGTGAGCGAACCCTCTGCGTCTTTCACGACGATGGGGCGAAGCGGCCTATCGAACTCGGATGCAGAGATCTTTCGTGTAGGGGTGGATGGAGCTGGGCTTGGTGATGGTGCGTCGGCTGGACCCAGTGGATGAAGGGCCGTTAAAGGCTCCTGCGGCGCTTTTGATCCTTCCCTAGACGGCTGAATGGAGTGGACACGCTCAGCAAACCAAGCGTTGACCATTTCCCTTAAAAAGAAATGCAACCAAAAACATGGCAAATTAGCTCAGCGATTCAAACACCCATGCAGTCTCATTCCTAAATGACAACCATTTGTCTACTTCTATTAAACCTTTGAAAAGTACGATCACAGCGATCCAGATCTGCATTCTGAGCCAGAGAGAGCTGTGGCAATCAAACAGCTTTTCAACCACACAGTATCATTACTTCTGTCTTACAATCATTCAAATGATCTGGGATACAGGTTTATAGTTCGGATATGTCTACGGTAGAAATTAAAATAGTGCAAATAACCTTTTGAAAGTAACTTGATGGCTCAAAAGAAGATTTTATCAATTACATCATTACACCAGTAGGTGGAGACAAAGAGACTGTTAGAATATATTAGAGAGTCATTGAATCATTCATTCAAGAGATTTGTTCAGAAATGCTGATTCATCCAGTAATGAAGCAGGTGAAGTCTTTATGAGTGAGTCATTGAATCATTCATTCAAGAGATTTGTTCAGAAATGCTGATTCATCCAGTTATGAAGCAGGTGAAGTCTTTATGAGTGAGTCACTGAATCATTCACTCAAGAGATTTGTTCAGAAACGCTGATTCATCCAGTAATGAAGCAAGTGAAGTCTTTATGAGTGAGTCACTGAATCATTCACTCAAGAGATTTGTTCAGAAATGCTGATTCATCCAGTTATGAAGCAGGTGAAGTCTTTATGAGTGAGTCACTGAATCATTCACTCAAGAGATTTGTTCAGAAACGCTGATTCATCCAGTAATGAAACAAGTGAAGTCTTTATGAGTGAGTCATTGAATCATTCACTCAAGAGATTTGTTCAAAAACACTGATTCATCCAGTAATGAAACAAGTGAAGTCTTTATGAGTGAGTCACTGAATCATTCACTCAAGAGATTTGTTCAAAAACACTGATTCATCCAGTAATGAAGCAGGTGAAGTCTTTATGAGTGAATCATTGAAATATTAATTCAAGAGATTTGTTCAAAAACACTGATTCATCCAGTAATGAAGCAGGTGAAGTCTTTATGAGTGAGTCATTGAATCATTCACTCAAGAGATTTGTTCAAAAACACTGATTCATCCAGTAATGAAGCAGGTGAAGTCTTTATGAGTGAGTCATTGAATCATTCACTCAAGAGATTTGTTCAAAAACACTGATTCATCCAGTAATGAAACAAGTCTTTATGAGTGAGTCATTGAATCATTCACTCAAGAGATTTGTTCAAAAACACTGATTCATCCAGTAATGAAGCAGGTGAAGTCTTTATGAGTGAGTCATTGAATCATTCACTCAAGAGATTTGTTCAAAAACACTGATTCATCCAGTAATGAAGCAGGTGAAGTCTTTATGAGTGAGTCATTGAATCATTCATTCAAGAGATTTGTTCAAAAACACTGATTCATCCAGTAATGAAAACAAGTGAAGTCGTTGAATCATTCGCCCAATCCAATTTTTTTAATATTTCACATTAATTAAATACTTTTAAAAAGACTGCAGTGATTAGCATTTCGTCAAAACCTCTTGTAAATTAAAACATGTTATTGTGTTTAATTGTCTATAGGGATGCACAATTTTTTCAGTCACCATATCGGTATCGGCCGATATATGTTCACTTTTAATGTTATCGTAACTGTTCACCATGGTTTTGAATTGCATGAAATATGATTGGAATCACTTCACAAACATGAGCAGCTCAAGTCTGTCATATAGGCAACATAAAATAATAATAAAAACTTGTGTGCTTGGGACATTTTATTGGTGACACTTGTTTTTGTAATCAGGCTCTCAAAAATTATATAAAAAATTGGATTTAGATTTATCTGCCAATATATTGGTTATCAGCTTTCAAATATCAATTATCAGTTGTTGGCCTAAATTCTTATATCGGTGCATCCCTAATTGTCTATTCAGAATCATGGGAGAATCATGATCTCTTCTTTACACAAAGAAAGCATGAGAACAACTGCATTTGATGTGATAGTTTCAAAGTCCTTTAAGACAAGTCAGTTAATTTGGCACTCATCTTGGTAAAGCAACTAGCAAAAACAGTCCATTTTCCTTAATTTATGAAATCAAAAGTACTGTATTTTTCAGACTACACCACATAAACTCAAAGAAAAAGGCTCTTGTATCTGAAAGGAGGCACGTCCATTCCCTCAGCTGCCATACTGCCTCCTCCAATACTGTGAGAATCATCTACCAACAGTTGACCTAGCAAGATAAAGCAGCTCAGGTTTATTGCAGTGTGATGGACCGATCTATATAACGAAGCGTTACAAAGGTTCTATGTTCAATTCTCTACGCTTTCATTTAAGGTTGAATCGGACCTTGAGTTCAACTGCTCAACTGGAAAGCCTCGGAGTCTGTAAGACCCCACAATCCTAACATTTGCAGGTGGATTATGTCCAAATCTGTCAAAACACACTGTAGTGGCTTTATTACAATGCAAGCATTAAAATAGACCACAACAAATGCTTTCAAAGAAATGTTTATTATCCAGAGAGGATATTCAAACACCACCACGGTCTCCATGGACTCGACCTAAATTGTCCTTGGCTAGAATAATTTAAATAAATAACTTTCACTTCGAACAGACACAATTCAACCTTTTAATAAACATCTAAGTTACTCGAGAGATCCCAGCCAATCGAATCATAAATCATAATCATGATTATTTTGCTCAATATTGAAATCACAATTGCTGGTGTGTGATATGATCAAAGTCTTTTTCATTTTAAATGTCAGTGAAATTTCACAATTATCAATACTTCAGCAAAAACAAATACTAGGTTATGTAGGTAAAAAGTCCTCAAAAGAGTTACAGAAGACATTCAGTAAACACTCAGCAATAACATGAGAAACAATTATAAACAAAACCGACAAAAGATACAATAGAACAACAATACAACATTTAAAAAACTGTGCTATAGGTTTTTCAGGAAAGTAATAGCCTACAACATAAATTGAAGTAATCAAATGTAAAATAACTGCTGTATACATTAAATATAGACTAATCAATTTAATAATTCAAGAGCAGTGAGTGATTTATTGTCTGTTGTTGCATGATTAACATTAGCAGGTTTATTAGGCTGCTGTCACTTTAAGAGCTAATGCACGGATCTAATACACTGATACACACGCGCTCTCAGTGTTTACATTCCCTTAAGACAGAACGGTTTACGAGGATACTCACCAAAACGGCATTTCGACATATTTTGTGTGTAAGCTATTCGACCGTTTAGGCGTGTATCTGAAGCCCATAGTATCCTTTGCTTGTGAGCATTCCAGAACAGCCTCTGTAGCGGCTTAAAGGTCATTTTTTGCAGTAAAATATCCAAAAAACCCTAGGCTAGTGTTATATATTTTGTTCTCTTGAGTACTTACAATATCCCAAATGTTTCCAACTATTTGTAAATCGTGAGAAATTTGTGATTTTAACCAATGAACCAGAGTGTGAGGGAGTCGCAGATCAATGGGGTCATATCTGCCTTGAAATCCATAGTGTAGCTTTAATAACACTGTTTAATATCAATCACGTCCCAGTACAGTAGACTGCATTTTACATCTCTCAATTATTCGGTGATTTAAATGTTTGGTGCGCGGGACGGAATGCGGCAGCGGCACAATAATCGAATTCGAAATATGATTAATGGCACGTGTGAGTTAAATATAACAGATGCAAGGGATATTAAAACGTTAGGCCTGTTGCAATAATCAATATATCGCAGAATATTATGTACATGACCTCAATCATTTTTTGTGATGCAATATATCGGCCATTATGATAATGAACGTCACCAACATTTCACTGGATTGTGCGGTCATCTTGTGTGTTTTCTGTGTTAAAGCCGCTTCACACGGGAACATGTTTATTTACTATTTATTCAATTTTCTTTTTTTTAATTTAGTATAATATCTTTTTTACCCTTCATTTCCATGATCTAAAGAATTAAAAGGTTGTCATTTGAAAGTGTGCAGGTCTACTTGCATTATTACGCTGTTATATTAGGATTATATATTCAGTGGCATAAAATAGTCTTAAAATGACAATAATATCGTTTATCGCAATTATTTCTGGGATGATATATCGCGAAACAAAAAGAAGTTATTGTGACAGGCCTATAAACGTTATTTAATTTGGATTTAGAGTATATAACACGGACAGGTTTACGAAACAATTGACAGTGATTCTTTGACTTTTAACAAATACTTTGGCGAGTTTTTCCTAATGTTGGGATTCTCCGATAGGCGGTAGGTGCTACACACAGAAGAAACACAAGATTTGGGAGCAATTCAAAACACTTCATAGCTATTTTTATGTTTTGGCGAATTGATTGCGAATTTGAGGTCCTTCATTCTTCCGAATTGGTGCCGTGTTGTTGTCAAACGATCACTGTCAATTGTTTTTCCGGTAACACTTTACAATAAGGTTCATTAGTTAACATTAGTTAACTATATTAGTTAACATGAACTAATAATGAACAGAACATATAAAGCATTGATTTATCTTTGTTAATGTTCATTTCAACATTTACTAATGCATTATTAAAATCTTTTTAGCATTAGTTAATGCACTGTGAACTAACATGAACAAACCATGAACAGCTGTATTTATATTAACCAATGTTAACACAGATGAACTAATGCTGAGTGTTGTTCATGGTTAGTTCATGTTAACTAATGCATTAACTAATGTTAACTAATACAACCTCATTGTAAAGTGTAAAGTAGTTTCCTTCTTCATAACTTCATTACTGAACACACGATAGTCATTTGGACATGTACATACAGGTGTGTTGATTCATCTGAAATCATAGTAAAGGCAACTTATTAAAGTGCATAAAGAAATCAATATATCAGAGATAAAATACTTTGTTTGTTTGTATATTGGTTAAACAGTGTGAGCAGTGAGTACAGGCTACAGTCATTGTGTAATGTTGTTAATGAAGAACATCAAACCTTACAATGAGAAATGAAAGGCTACACACAAAACAAAAGATTAATTTCCTCTAATTAAACGAGTTCAAGTTCCAAATTATGTTTTCATCGGAGTTCGCGGGAAAATATGCAGCGCCGCATATTCTGAAGCCAAAGTTAGATCGCGGATGAGTATTGTCGATGTTGATTTGTAGCGTCGCGTTGAGCGGCGAGTATTGCTCTATCGTCTCATTCAGTCAGGACTGCCGTGTCCAATGCCACTCTCTGCACTTACCGAGAAGCCTTTCGGACAAAGTAAGAATGCGCGAACTCTAGGTTGTCGTCAAGCCAAGCCTCCATCATCCCTTCACTGTCCGGAGGATAGACCTCCATTCCCGCGACTCACAGTCAGATCAGCCGGTGAATCTCATCCGCCCGCCCGCTTACTCTCTCTTCTGATCTTCAGTCACACACACACACACACACACACACACACACACACACACACACACACACACACACACACACACACACACACACACACACCTCTCTCTCTCTCTCTCTCAGCGCCTCACACTGCAAAAATGCTTTTCTTTAGCTTATTTTTGTCTTGTTTCTAGTCTAAATATCTAAAGATTCTTAAATCAAGATGCTTTTACTAGGGAAGTGAAATGACAAGATATTTTATTCTTGTTTTCTAGAATATAAAATCAAGTTTTTGCCTAAACCAAGCAAAATTATCTGCCAATCCTACATGCAAAAATACTACAGTAAAATGACAATAGTTTTTGAATCATACAATAGTAAATATACTAGAGTAAATTGTAGTATTTACCAACAATTGACTACAGATAATACTACAGTATGTTGTAGTATAAATTAACAAAGTGTAGTAAATACTACAATATACTACATTTTATAACACTATAGTATTTACTAGAGTAATTTTACTACAATATACTATTATATTTTTTCATGTGGGATGGGGTCAGAAAAATAATCTTGTTTTGGTGCCAAACACAGACCCCATTGGCGGATCATTTTGCCTGTTTACATGAACTAACCATGAGCAGTATATTTGGTTAGTTAATAAAAAAAATCCAGCTGTTCATGGTTTGTTCATGTTAGTTCACAGTGCATTAACTAATCTTAACAAGATTTTAATAATGCATTAGTAAATGTTGAAATTAACATTAACAAAGATAAATAAATGCTTTACAAGTTCAGTTCATTATAAGTTCATGTTTACCAATGAACCTTATTATAAAGTGTTACCAAAATATCTCATGTCATTTTACTTCTCTAGTCAAAGCATCTTGATTTAAGAATCTGTAGATATTTGGACTGGAAACAAGACAAAACACTAAGTAAGAAAAGCAGTTTTTGCAATCTTACACATTTTTTGAATATATACCTCCATCCCCGCTAACCAAAATATGTTCTAGGAGTGTGTTTATAAGAAGTTATTAAAATGGAATGTTCTCTAAACATTCAGAATGCCCAGTTTTTAAATGTTACTTCAAATGTTGAGGAAATGTTCCATTGTTTCATTCTTCAAACATTACGGGAATGTTACTTTTGAACGTTTTCTGAAAGTTCTAAAACAAGAATTTAAAAAACATTAGACAAATGTTGTTTTTTTTTGTTCTTACATTTTGAAAATCTTATTAAAGCCCAGATGACTTTTACTGAAATAATGTCAGTTCATAACATTGAGAGAACGTTGCCAAAACGTTAGTGAAGTTCCCTTAATATAATATGATTTTACAGCATTAATTCTACACATGAACAAATGTGGCTAAAACTGTAAAATATTATAAGACTGAAAAAAAGAGCCGCCATGCTGTTAAATAATTTGTTAAATAAAAATAAAAGTAGTAACTATTTTTGTAAAAGCCATTGTTGGTAAATTATATTTTATGTAAAATGATACTTTTCACTGCCATTTGATATTCAGAAATAAATTCCTCACAACCCTTTCATCAATAAATCAATATCCCTAAGACACCATATGGGAAGTTGGCATGACATGTCAATTAGTGACTGCAGTCTCCTACACTTAATCAACATTTCACAAGTATTACATTAAATATTATGCATGCAGATTTTTACAGAGTTTAGACAAAATGCATTGCTTAAGCCTATATATATATACAGTCTAACACGAAATATAAATATAGTCAGTTTGTTAATTACACAAATGCCATTAGACAGCATTATTAAAAGAACAACGTTAAGAACCCTTACCAGACACTGGCCCCTTTGAATTTCTTTGCTAACCTCATGCCTATTATTGACCAGCCGCCCGTCCCACTGCTCCATCTCTGAGCACAGTGGTGTAGCTTTACCAGCAGATGGTGCCTCCGGCTCTCCTGGGACAGCGGGACACCATATGAGCATATGTGCTCTCTTGGGGGAAAACGTGATTCTATTGTAAACACGGTGGCCTGGATGAGCTAATGACAGTCTCTGGAGAGTCAACTGTATTGGAAAATGTTTCGATAAAACATTTCTGCAGTTTGTTCATCAATGGCTTGCATCTCCGACAGATCAAGTCAGAACATGTTGGGATTCCTGCTGGCACCGCATGCGACTTTCACAACCGTCCAGCAGAATTTGTCCCCAAACTAGATGTGCATGGACACACAAAGTCAGCAAGCATGGCTGAAACACTGTCCAGATGTGGTCACTCTAAGCTAAACTACTCGCTTGGCCTTTCAGTCATCAGTCAAACAACACTCTCTTCCACCACATAATTCCCTGCACTACATTAAACAGCTCAGCCGCTATTGTAAACCCTACAGTCGATGGCATGGAGGAGAGCTTCGGATGGAGAGACGTCCCAGTGGAAACAATTTTGAGTGCTTAGTTTGCTCAACAAGACAAATATGGCAGTAAAACCCTTTATTAACAGCTGGTTTAATGGGGACAGAGAGACTGGGGTTGAATCTCTTAAAACTATGATGGTTTGATGCCTAAAGAGAGAATGAGGGACTGGATGCAGGAAGTGAAACTAACCTGAAAATTCCCTCTTATCATAATATTGCCTTTGGGCGACGCAATGAGATCAGTTATTTTACTCCATATAATGTTTGCATGTCTTATAAATCCCTTCTTTGCAGCATTTAATTTTTTATTGGTATCCAGATAAAGTGCATGCAAACATAAACATGGGCAATCCAAGAAAAGTCCCAATTTCAGGAAAAATGTCTGTATTGACCATCCACATGTTATCCATATCTTAAATTACACATTACTGTTACGGTTTAGCGGGGAACGGGAGAAGGGATCTATTTGCAGCAGTTTATTATAACCCTCATCTTTCCCTCGGGTCATTTTGACCCAAAACTCATTTATACATTTTGTTTAAAATTAAAATGTTTTAGTGTTCATCGGAGTGGCCCAAGAGCTTAGGACTTTTATTGCACTTGAATCACAAATAAAAATGTACTGGATTTGAGGAGTTTATGTGGTTGTAATAATAAAAAAAAAAAGTATGAAATCTTTCCCTCATGGGTTGATTTGACCCCCTTAGGAATGCTTCAGTTCGCTCAAACGCTTAAACTTCACCAAAATATACATATAGAGCTACATGGCCATCTAGTGGCAAGAGTCATGAAATATCATGTTATATAATTTTCTTTCCCACAAGAAGTCGCAGAAACACCCAAATTGACCCAATGTGAGATATTTTGAGCTCATTATGGATGTAGTTACTTTGAATTTAAGTTTAAATAATCTGAAGAATGTGCTTAAATTATATTACTTATTGATACAATCTAGTCATTTAAAGGTAAAAAAAATTAAATGCATTAAAAAATAGAAAAAATAAAACTTATTATAAAAATTTAATGATAAAGCTTTATGTACCAAAAAAAAAGAAAAAAAGATACATGTATTGCTTTGGGTCCTTTAGACCCGCGAGGGAAGGATGAGAAACACATAATAATCAAACATAATAACAGGAACGCAACAGCTTTATGAAACACTTGTTAAGACAACGACTGACCAAAGACAGATGAAACACTCGGGTATACACTGATCATTGTGACCTGATGAAGTGAATAACACTGATGATCTCTTCCTCACGGCTCCTGTTAGTGGGTGGGATATATTAGGCAGCAAGTGAACATTTTGTCCTCAGAGTTGATGTGTTAGAAGCAGGAAAAATGGGCAAGCGTAAGGATTTGAGCGAGTTTGACAAGGGCCAGATTGTGATGGCTAGACGACTGGGTCAGAGCATCTCCAAAACTGCAGCTCTTGTGGGGTGTTCCCGGTCTGCAGTGGTCAGGATCTATCAAAAGTGCTCCAAGGAAGGAACAGTGGAGAACCGGCCACAGGGTCATGGGCGGCCCAGGCTCATTGATGCACGTGTGGAGCGAAGGCTGGCCCGTGTGGTCCGATCAAACAGACGAGCTACTGGAGCTCAAATTGCTCAAGAAGTTAATGCTGGTTCTGATAGAAAGGGGTCAGAATACACAGTGCATCGCAGTTTGTTGCGTATGGGGCGGCATAGCCGCTGACCAGTCAGGGTGCCCATGCTGACCCCTGACCCCGCCGAAAGCACCAACAGTGGCA
Organism: Gobiocypris rarus; assembly: GCA_023029165.1. Lineage (NCBI taxonomy): Eukaryota > Metazoa > Chordata > Actinopteri > Cypriniformes > Gobionidae > Gobiocypris > Gobiocypris rarus. Next base: position 1,302,537 of record CM040912.1, read on the forward strand.
CGTGAGCATCAGAACTGGACCACGGAGCAATGGAAGAAGGTGGCCTGGTCTGATGATCACGTGTTCTTTACATCACGTGGATGGCCGGGTGTGTGTGCGTGGCTTACCTGGGGAACACATGGCCCCAGGATGCACTATGGGAAGAAGGCGAGCGGAGGCAGTGTTCCTTTGACACGTCCCACCTACCTAAGCATTGCTGAGACCATGTACAGCCTTTCATGGAAACGGTATTCCCTGGTGGCTGTGGCTCTTCCAGCAGGATAATGCTCCTGACACAAAGCACAAATGCTTCAGGAATGGTTTGAGGAGCATAACAACGAGTTTGAGGTGTTGACTCAATCCAATCGAGCATCTGTGGGATGTGCTGAACAGAAAAGTCCGATCCATGGAGGCCCCACCTCGCAATTTACAGGACTTAAAGGATCTGCTGCTAACATCTTGGTGCCAGATACCACAGCACACCTTCAGGGGTCTAGCGAAGTCCGTGCCTCGACGGGTCAGGGCTGTTTTGGCAGCAAAAGGGGGACCAACACAATATTAGGAAGGTGGTCATTATGCTATGCCTCAGTGTATATAAGAAAGCAAGAGGCTAACAAAACACAGGTGTGGGTAATCAATAACAAGGGTAACTTGTGTCTGAAATCGCCCCCTTTGCCCTTAAATAGGGCACACAGCCCTTCTTAGTGGTGTCTGAAACCATAGTGGACGTAAAGTGTTCTAATGCTATTTTATTTGTTTTATTTATGTATAAATTATTATTGTTATTATTTATATATTTGTATTATATTTCAGTGACCACAAAAAGTTTGATTACATGGTGCATATTTTCTCCTGGCTAGCCCTTTTTTCTAAATATTGTTATCGTATCAAATCATAAATACTTATATGATAGATCCTTTAGATCACAAAAAGTTCCAATGCTTTGTCTTTAAGTTCAAAAAGATAAAGATGAACATCCTCAGATGAAACGCACACTGAATGCATCACCGATTTCCCTTTTGATTCAAAACACATGACCAAAACAATCTTGAGGGTTAAAGGGATAGTTCACTCATAAATGAAAATGGCATTCCAAACCTCTATCACAGAACATAAATGAATATAAACAGTGTTTGGAACTGTTTTTGTCCGTATACGTTAACATTTGATTTTGGGTGAATTATTCCTTTAACCGTTCCTATTATAAATGCATGCACTGTTTATGCCATGACATGCACATCAAGACCGGCAGGCATATTTACCTCCAGAATGCACAGAAACCTCCTGAATATCACATCTCCTCTAGGACCATGAAGGGGTCACAAGTAGGGCATTTGAGAGAAATCTGCTGCGGTAGAACCCCTTCCAAGTGAGCGGATCTGAGCTCCGGCTGAGTATTATTGGAGGTAGTGGAGGGTTTCAGGGGGTTGAGTCTTTCTTCCTGAGCTTGACAAACCACAGAGCTTTCCCTGGTAAACATCAAGAAGGTCTAGCAAGACTTGGAATAAACACAAAGGAAAGTGTGCAAGGGGAGGGTTTACCCTGATATTCAGGTTGTGTTATGAGATGAGCATATGAAAGGATGTCAGAGTTGAGCTGTTTCTGCCCATTGCAAAACACTTCTTTAATAATGTTTAAACTGGTCATGCAAATATCTTATGATACTGTAAATTAACTGAAATATATTTGCACCGATATAGTGCACTGTCTGAAAGTTCCCGATAAGACACCGCACTATATAGGGGACAGGGACCGTGCAAACAGCGCACTATATAGGGGACAGGGACCGTGCAGACACCGCACTATATAGGGGATAGGGACCGTGCAAACAGCGCACTATATAGGGGACAGGGACCGTGCAAACAGCGCACTATATAGGGGATAGGGACCGTGCAAACAGCGCACTATATAGGGGATAGGGACCGTGCAGACACCGCACTATATAGGGGATAGGGACCGTGCAAACAGCGCACTATATAGGGGATAGGGACCGTGCAAACAGCGCACTATATAGGGATAGGGACCGTGCAAACAGCGCACTATATAGGGGATAGGGACCGTGCAAACAGCGCACTATATAGGGGATAGGGACCGTGCAAACAGCGCACTATATAGGGGATAGGGACCGTGCAAACAGCGCACTATATAGGGGATAGGGACCGTGCAAACAGCGCACTATATAGGGATAGGGACCATGCAAACAGCACACTATATAGGGATAGGGACCATGCAAACAGCGCACTATATAGGGATAGGGACCATGCAAACAGCGCACTATATAGGGGATAGGGACCGTGCAAACACTGCACTATATAGGGGATATGGACCGTGCAGACACGTACTATATAGGGGATAGGGACCGTGTAGACAGTGCACTATATAGGGGACAGGGACCGTGTAGACAGCGCACTATATAGGGATAGGGACCGTCCAAACAGCTCACTATATAGGGGATAGGGACCGTGTAGACAGCGCACTATATAGGGGATAGGGACCGTGCAAACAGCTCACTATATAGGGATAGGGACCATGCAGACACCGCACTATATAGGGGATAGGGACCGTGCAGACACCGCACTATATAGGGGATAGGGACCGTGCAGACACCGCACTATATAGGGGATAGGGACCGTGCGGACACCGCACTATATAGGGGATAGGGACCGTGCAAACAGCGCACTATATAGGGGATAGGGACCGTGCAAACAGCGCACTATATAGGGATAGGGACCGTGTAGACAGCGCACTATATAGGGGATAGGGACCGTGCAAACAGCTCACTATATAGGGGATAGGGAACGATCAGACAGTGCACTATATAGGGGACAGGGACCGTGTAGACAGCGCACTATATAGGGGATGGGGAACGATCAGACAGTGCACTATATAGGGACAGGGACCGTGTAGACAGCGCACTATATAGGGGATAGGGACCGTCCAAACAGCTCACTATATAGGGATAGGGACCGTGTAGACAGCGCACTATATAGGGGATAGGGACCGTGCAAACAGCGCACTATATAGGGGATAGGGACCGTGCAGACACCGCACTATATAGGGGATAGGGACCATGCGGACACCGCACTATATATGGGATAGGACCGTGCAGACACCGCACTATATAGGGGATAGGGACCGTGCAAACAGCGCACTATATAGGGGATAGGGACCGTGTAGACAGCGCACTATATAGGGGATAGGGACCGTGCAGACACCGCACTATATAGGGGACAGGGACCGTGCAGACACCGCTATATAAGGGATAGGGACCGTGCAGACAGCGCACTATATAGGGGACAGGGACCGTGCAGACACCGCACTATAGGGGACAGGGACCGTGCAGACACCGCACTATATAGGGGATAGGGACCGTGCAGACACCGCACTATATAGGGGATAGGGACCGTGCAGACACCGCACTATATAGGGGATGGGGAACGATCAGACAGGGCACTATATAGGGGATGGGGAACGATCAGACAGGGCACTATATAGGGGATGGGGAACGATCAGACAGTGCACTATATAGGGGATGGGTAACGATCAGTCCAGAAACACAACACCACAGAGTGGATCTTGTGATCAAGTCAACACAGACCAGAAAACATTACGGCCCATTTGAATTCTGCACCGAAGGAGGAGATTAGGAGGAGAAACTGTTAGAGATTAGGAGGAAAGCGATATGTTACGATATGTTCCATCCTGTCTTCCAGTTCCTGTTCACACCAAGAATGATAACTATAATATAATGCTATCACTCCGTTTATTATAAACTCGCTGCAGTTTTGTCGCCTGCTACTTTAAATGCTTGAGCTCTGATTTTGATTGGCTGTCAGTGTTTTTATCATTCTTTAATCATTCTGAAAGTGAACGAGACATAAACGATTTTTATGTCTCGTTATCATTATAGACCTTATGCGCCAGAGAAACAAGCACACAGCCATCTTTATAATATTGCCATTGAACTTCGGTTTATGAAGTAGCGCTGAAAAGAGGCGGGACCACACAAGTTCTATAGTTGTGAAAAGGGGCAGGGCTACATGGAATAGTTTTAAAATGGGCGGGGCTACACAATGTCTATAACCGTGAAAAGAGGCGGGCTACACAAGGCCTATAGTTGTGCTGTGTACTCTGCCATTTTTTGTCATTTAGAACAATTTTTAGAACTATATCTGTACTGTTATAGTTATCGTCTTTGGTGTGAACAGGCCTTTACTCTGGATATTGAGTCTTTATATAGTTTCCAAAGGGAACAACATAAGAGTCAGATGTCTTCTAGACTTTACTGTGTCTGGAAAAACATCCAATCCATCTTCTATGAAAGATGTTTGTCAAATCCCCAATTATATCTGTGATTTATAATATCTCCTCAGTTTAAACAGCTGTAAAATGAAAGGTATTTGCTAACAATAGAAGTACATCTGGAACACATTTATCGGTCCAGACGTTATTGGTTACCTCTAAGTGAACCACATTAATTAAACTTTGGTTTGATGTTGAATAATGCAGATAATCAATATATTATTTTCCTAACAGTGCCCTTCATCTGCCTTCAAGGGCAATTTCCTCTGGCAAATGAGATTTCTCAACATTGTCCCTGATAGAAAGACAGTTTAAGGAGTTTTTCTCCTCTAATGGTGTACAGGTATTCCTCTGTGCACGCGGTTCATTCACGATGGAAAGCAGGAGCTGGTGTCGGCGTGTGAAAACACTCTTGATTTCCCTCAGGCAGTGTCCAAGATTTTGTCACGCTTCTTTCCACACACAAATACAGGCTATTCCCATGAGTGTTGTTTCATGCTGTTCTTGTTTTGAGTTGTGATGAGAAGCTTAGTTTGTACAAGTGTAATCAAACACGTTACAAAACTATATTAAGCTGATGTAATTAAGCTGATGATTGGATTAGACGTGGGTTAGGATTTGACATCAGCAAAACAACACGAATACAGCAAGTAAATGAAGAACGAAGAATGTGGTGTGTTTTGCTTTATGTTTTTAATTAAATCATGAGACTACTGTAAACCCCATCACTACATATATTACAATCTGTGTTGAATTATCTTATTTTAAAGCCCAAACACCTGTACGTTTCTCACTGACTCCTCAAAACTCGTACAGATCGGGGCTTAAAGAAAATCCAGAGCTTCCCACACAGGACTTTGTGGTGCCGTTCGTGTGCACTCAACTCGTAAATATGATCTTTTTAATGACATGAACACCATTAGTCATTTCTGAGGAGATCGGAATGTGGAAAATTCACTCGAGTAGGATGAGCCTTTGAAAAATCACCAAAATATTGAAAGTGATCGTCATAATATGCCAGATGGAGAAGAAAGTATGAATAAATGTCATAAAATACAAGATGTCACAAGTCATATATTCATTCTCTGCGGTGGCTGTATGATGAGCCAGACTGAGTGCTTTCCTAAGGTCAGGTTGACAAACAGGGAATGGATGCCAGACAGAATGTGTGTGAAGAGAGATAATGGGAGATTCAGTGAGACAGCGGTGTTATTTTCAGATAAACCTTTCAGAGTGTGGAATGACCTGCTTAGTGTAAATTAGGCTGAAGGACTATCTTAAAAACTGTGAACTGGAAATGGACAAGAATGCAAGGTATTTCAAGTGAACAATTCATTTGAAAGAATTTAAAATATCTAAGTTGATGAGCTCTCTTAAAGGGCCGGATATATTTTCCAAACTCTACCAGTAATCAAAAGTGTTTAGTAATCAATTGAAACTGGCAGATCCAGAAGTACTGAAAAATAATTATCATGCATAAACATGCATTTAATTAGAGCATAATGACTCTCACAAGTGCCGTATTTAAGGGTATAGGACAATTTTGGACACAGCCTTGGGCTGCACGCAGACCCCTTGATGATGTAAACTACGTTACGGAAACAGTGCGTGGATTGTCGCGGAATTCAGATGGTCAAAGTATACTTTGGGCTTAACAGGCTAAAGAGGGAAGTCGCTCCAGATTGTTCTTTTAAAGGACCATATACACTGATCAGGCATAACATTATGACCAAATATTGTGTTGCTGACCAGTCGAGGCATGGACTCCACTAGACCCCTGAAGGTGTGCTGTGGTATCTGGCACCAAGATGTTAGCAGCAGATCCTTTAAGTCCTGTAAGTTGCGAGGTGGGGCCTCCATAAATCGGACTTGTTTGTTCAGCACATCCCACAGATGCTCGATTGGATTGAGATCTGGGGAATTTGGAGGCCAAATCAACACCTCAAACCATTCCTGAAGCATTTGTGCTTTGTGTCAGGAGCATTATCCTGCTGGAAGAGCCACAGCCACCAGGGAATACCGTTTCCATGAAAGGCTGTACATGGTCTCAGCAATGCTTAGGTAGGTGGGACGTGTCAAAGGAACATCCACATGGATGGCAGGACCCAAGGTTTCCCAGCAGAACATTGCCCAAAGCATCACCTCCGCCGGCTCGCCTTCTTCCCATAGTGCATCCTGGGGCCATGTGTTCCCCAGGTAAGCCACACACACCCGGCCATCCACGTGATGTAAAAGAACACGTGATCATCAGACCAGGCCACCTTCTTCCATTGCATGCAATTAGAATGGCTATTATAATGTAATAATAATTATTATTTTCAAACAGAATTTACTTATTGTATAAAGTTTCAAAACAAAGATTTCACAAGTTCTGGATGTAATAATATTTTCATGCATTCCCTTCTTCAATATTAAACTATACTTGCTGTTACTACTTACTGGAATTCTCTATAAAAAAAAAAAAAGAAAACATCTTGATTAAAGTAAAATTTGCATGACACCTCATAAGTATTGCATCACAATTAAAGTGAGAGAGGTTTCATTTAATTTAAAGTTTACCCAGTTGAGTCAATAGTGGTACAGCATTTCAAAGTGAACATGGAAGATTCCCCTGAGACAATTAATCACTAATTTTGGAAGTGTCCCAAGACACAAATGTTTCGGAAAGAACTCAATAATTACTTACAAAGAAAAGCCATGATTCTTGTTAACTTCGAAGAAGTTGATGTTATGCCAAAATGTTTTTCATATAATGGTGATAAAAATCCTTTGTTTATATTTGATTCAATTATTATAATTGCCCATTACTATATTCATAAAGTCAAATATAATGAAAAAAAAAGCTACATTTTGAACTAATTAAAATCGATGTTAAAATATACACTATATTGCCAAAAGTATTGTGCCGCCCCTCCAGATCCCAGAGTTCAGGTGTTCAATCCCTTCATGGCCACAGGTGTATAAATCAAGCACTAGGCATGCAGACGCTTCTACACACATTTGTGAGAGAATGGCTCGCTCTCAGGAGCTCAGTGAACTCAAGCGTGGGACCGGGATAGGTTGCCACCTGTGCAATAAGGCCATTCCTGACATTTCCTCACTACTAAATATTCCACGCTCAACTGTTAGTGGGATTATAACAAAGAGGAAGTGATCGGGAACAACAGCAACTCAGCCACGAAGTGAAATCCCAGAGCGGGGTCAGCGCATGCTGAGGGTCACAGTGCGCAGAAGTCACCAACTTTCTGCAGAGTCAATCGCTCCAGACCTCCAAACTCCTGTGGCCTTCAGATGAGCTCAGGAACAGTGCGGAGAGAGCTTCATGGAATGGGTTTCCATGGCCGAGCAGCTCATCCAAGCCTTACATCACCAAGAGCAATGCAAAGCGTGGGATGCAGTGGGGTAAAGCACGCCACCACTGGACTCTAGAGCAGTGAGACGTGTTCTCTGAGTGACCAATCACGCTTCTCTGTCTGACCATCCCATGGGACGAGTCTGGGTTTGGGGGTTGCCAGAGGGAACGGGACTCGCCTGACTGCATTGTGCCAAGTGTAAAGTTTGGTGGAGGGGGGATTATGGGGTGGGGTTGTTTTTCAGGGGTTGGCCCCTTAGTTCCAGTGAAAGGAACTCTTAATGCTTCACCAAGACATTTTGGACAATTTCATGCTCCCAACTTTGTGGGATCAGTTTGTGGACGGCCCCTTCCTGTCCCAACATGACTGCGCTCCAGTGCACAAAGCGTCGCTCCATAAAGACATGGATGAGCGAGTTTGGTGTGGAGGAACTGGACTGGCCTGCACAGAGTCCTGACCTCATCCCGATAGAACACCTTTGGGATGAATTAGAGCGGAGACTGCGAGCCAGGCCTTCTCGTCCAACATCAGTGCCTGACCTCACAAATGCGCTTCTAGAAGAATCCCCATAAACACACTCCTAAACCTTGAGGAAAGCCTTCCCAGAAGAGCTGAAGCTGTTAGAGCGGCAAAGGGTGGGCCGACTCCATATTAAACCCTACGGATTAGGAATGGGACATGTAGTTTCAAACTTACTTATAGTAATTAGAACGTCTATAGTGATCTTTTGAAATTAAGTGATACCAAAATTGTTGAGTACAGAGTGCATAAGTGTACAGAGCATCATTTGGGGCACAACTATTGATTCATGTTTAATATATAGAGAGGGGAACAAGACTTCAGCCAGGACTCAAACTTGGCTTGCCCATAACGCAGCTGCCCAAAAGGCTACGGTTTAACAGTGAAAATATTATTAACACATGACTTTTTCCAGATCTCAGAGAAGCCAAAATCCAGACAAAGATGCATTAATACCGCACACAATTCATATTAAAGACAAATATTTGGAAGTTGAGAATTCAATCATTTTCTGGCTTCCATCAACAAATCTGCTCTCAGCGAAGCGTTTGCTCATCCCTTCGTGGGTTTATTTTTAGTAAGAGGCCTTTGGAATAACTCTTGCCTTGAAATGGAAATTTAAGATCAACACAATGAGAACTTGGCTCCGCAGCTCTCTGTCCTGTGGGAATCTGTGACTTATACAAGTACTCAGAATAAAAAAATAAAAAATGCAATTCTTAAACATCCACCATACCACAAGGGGAACTCCAAATACTAACAGAGGAAACTGGATTTCCTCTGAAGGGATCTGTGAAATGCATGATCTTCAGTTTCCTGACAGTTTTGTCTAGGGTAACTTCAGAGTGTGTTTTAAGGACTCAAAGCAAATAATGGGACTGCTACTGTAAATGACGCATGCATTTATATGTGCCATAGTAGATTTGAAATGACTGAACAATAAGAATTCAAAAATTGGGATAAATGGTTAAATTTAATTTTGAACCCAACGGTTGGGTTTGATTAAAACAACCCAGCATTTTTTAGAGTGTAGGAAATACTTACAAAGCTCTAACTTGTGTTAAAGTCTATAGTGAGTGAAGATGCATGGCAGATGCTGTTTCTTTAACTCCACTGACTTCATGCCTTTGCATAATAACACTTTCCCAATTAGCTAAAGAAACCTCAGACTTTACCATCTTATCAAGAACAGCTCAGCCACACATTTTTCACAGCACCAGTCACTGTAACTACGACCCGTTTTATGGCAAGAACTTCCTAATGATTTTTCAATTTCATTTTCCACAGACAAAATTACAGCATCAGGTTTGGAATGACATGCTTAAATATAGACTTAATAAAAGGTAACTGTTGTTGGTGAAGAAGGATGTTCACTTCTAAACTAGTTTAGCAGACTGGGACAGATGTTTTATGTTGGCTAAAATTACACATGACCCAGATCTTCCGAAGTGAGGTCAGGGCAGTGCTGTGGCTTTTGTTTTGTTTTTGTTTTATTTGTTTGCTGTTGTTGTTGTTTTGAGGGAAATTGGTCTAATTCAATAAGCATGTGTACACACAAATTTGTGCGCAAAATCTGCATGAAACTTACCCACATTCAAGTGTTGATAAAAATTAATGCATGAAGCATTTGTTTTGAGAATAAAAATGAAAACCTAAATAGGAACATAGTAGTATATTACAAGTACAAAAATAATATATAAATATTAAAAATATGAGTCCACTCAAAGAAAAATTACTAGTAAAAAATGCTGGGTTAAAAACAACCCAAGTTGGGTTGAAAATGGATAAACCCAGCACTTTTAGAGTGTAAACTTGCAGACAGTATAAAACTACTGAGAGTGTTCTTCTGTTAGGGATAATCAGGACTGTGCTCATGTTTGGTTCTGTTTCCTGAGTTTGAGTTTGTTTCCTTGGTTCCTCATTGTTTGATTATCGTTTACACCTGTGATTCATTTCGTTGATTGGTTTGTTTGTTGAAGTTTCTTTCAGTTATTTGTCAGTTCTCGTCACGTTTTCCTTGGCTGTTTTGAGCTTTGTTAAATAAAGTCTTAAACTGCTGCGTTTAGATCCTTCCACTCATCTTTATTTTAAGCAACGGCGACTACTTCAAAGTGAACCTTCATAGACAAAAAAAAATTCGACAAGTATTTAACAAGCTGTGGTGGGGAGCATACCTAACGCAGGGTTAGTTGTAACACGCATGGTTTAAAGCTTTCCACACATGCCAGGATGAGAAAACTTTGTGTTTTTACTAGCTTCCATATCAACACTATATAGAGAAAAAAATGTGCCAAAATAAAGATATTGCTGGACATTTATTTAACCATAACAAATTTCATACTTAAGTTCATTTTTATCTCTGTTTTTCGTGTTTATTTTAAATAAGACAAATCTGATATTATTGTAATCTAATATCTGTTCTTTAATGCTGATCTAACAGCAGAAGACACGAGCCACGGTTTAAATCCCAGCGGAGCAGGCGGGAGGGGGACTGGGGCAAGGGCGTAGATTTGGTTTGAACATTGGGGGGGTTGAACGTTGGTATGCTGCCTGATTTTATTTTTTTATTCATTTTTTAATGTGTTGTAACTGATGGATTTGAATATTGGGGGGACCTCCCACATCCCCATAAACTACGCCCCTGGACTGGGGGCATGTTGTCACACTGCGTTACATTGAGCTGCTATTAGAACTGCACTATTATATTCTATACTTTTATGAATTTATTTTAGAAACCATGAGAAAAGGGTGAATAATGACAGAGTCAATGTTCAGAAATTATTCATTATTATCTCTTTAACTGTGCTGTATAGCTGTGTTTAGCGATGTGTTTGTTGTCAAACTCAAACATTTGTTTAATTATTAGAAAATGACATTTTATTTAAAAAAGTTAATAATTGTATTTTATTGACAAAATATTTTAGTTTGTTCTGAATATTTTTTTATTATATCAGGTAACATGTTCTTTCGGGGTAAATCAAGAAAAAAGTACACACTGTATTAATGAATCAAAACCACATAATTGTACAAGACATGTGTGCAATTCATGTGGGAAAAAATAAATAAATACTCTTAACCCCAAGTGGATTTACACAAACTGAGACAGTCAGAAAGCGTTGGGTTGTGACCTGCTCTCCCCTACTCAAAGTTTACTACTGTTACACTTAATATATACATAAAAGTACACTTTTATACAATTTAGTCACAAGCATTATTGGAATAGTGCAATTACTAGTACATTGATATTGGTATACGTACTACTAATGTTGTCAAATCAATTAATCGCGGTTAAACGCATCCAAAATAAAAGTTTGTTTACATAATACGTGTACAGTGTATGATTATTGTGTATATTTTAATACACACATACATGTATATATTTAAGAAGTATTTGCATGTGTATTTACACTCACCTAAAGGATTATTAGGAACACCTGTTCAATTTCTCATTAATGCAATTATCTAATCAACCAATCACATGGCAGTTGCTTCAATGCATTTAGGGGTGTGATCCTGGTCAAGACAATCTCCTGAACTCCAAACTGAATGTCAGAATGGGAAAGAAAGGGGATTTAAGACATTTTGAGCGTGGCATGGTTGTTGGTGCCAGACGGGCCGGTCTGAGTATTTCACAATCTGCTCAGTTACTGGGATTTTCACACACAACCATTTCTAGGGTTTACAAAGAATGGTGTGAAAAGGGAAAAACATCCAGTATGCGGCAGTCCTGTGGGAGAAAATGCCTTGTTGATGCTGGAGGTCAGAGGAGAATGGGCCGACTGATTCAAGCTGATAGAAGAGCAACTTTGACTGAAATAACCACTCGTTACAACCGAGGTATGCAGCAAAGCATTTGTGAAGCCACAACACGCACAACCTTGAGGCGGATGGGCTACAACAGCAGAAGACCCCACCGGGTACCACTCATCTCCACTACAAATAGGAAAAAGAGGCTACAATTTGCACAAGCTCACCAAAATTGGACAGTTGAAGACTGGAAAAATGTTGCCTGGTCTGATGAGTCTCGATTTCTGTTGAGACATTCAGATGGTAGAGTCAGAATTTGGCATAAACAGAATGAGAACATGGATCCATCATGCCTTGTTCCCACTGTGCAGGCAGGTGGTGGTGGTGTAATGGTGTGGGGGGTGTTTTCACTGTGCAGGCTGGTGGTGGTGGTGTAATGGTGTGGGGGTGTTTTCACTGTGCAGGCTGGTGGTGGTGGTGTAATGGTGTGGGGGATGTTTTCTTGGCACACTTTAGGCCCCTTAGTGCCAATTGGGCATGGTTTAAATGCCACGGCCTACCTGAGCATTGTTTCTGACCATGTCCATCCCTTTATGACCATCATGTGCCCACTCTGATGGCTACTTCCAGCAGGATAATGCTCCATGTCACAAAGCTCCAATCATTTCAGACTGGTTTCTTGAACATGACAATGAGTTCACTGTACTAAAATGGCCCCCACAGTCACCAGATCTCAACCCAATAGAGCATCTTTGGGATGTGGTGGAACGGGAGCTTCGTGCCCTGGATGTGCATCCCACAAATCTCCATCAACTGCAAGATGCTATATCCTATCAATATGGGCCGACATTTCTAAAGAATGCTTTCAGCACCGAATCAATGCCACGTAGAATTAAGGCAAAAGGGGGTCAAACACAGTATTAGTGTGTGTTCCTAATAATCCTTTAGGTGAGTGTATATTTATATCATATATGAATATAAATATTTTATATATAAATAAAATGTTTCTGAAATATATGCATTCATGTTTTTACATAAAGCAGTACACACATATTATGTAAACAAACTTTTATTTTGGATGTGATTAATCACAATTAATCGATTTGACCATTACTCACCACATAAAGTATTTTTACAAATGTGTGTGTGTGTGTGTGTGTGTGTATATATAAACACATTCACGCATTTTCGGCTCACCCCATGTTGAGTCTTCAGATGAAATATCTCCAGTGAAAACTGTATCCTTTCCTCGCTCTGCCTCTTTCTCCTCTTCCAACTTTCTCTTTGACAGAGGCTTCTAGTAGAGCAGCTTTTATTTATGTCCTTTTTTGGGATTGGAGTGAATGGAGAGCGCTTGCTGAACATTACATTACTCCCTTGCTGTTATACACGAGAAACTTTCCCTTCCCGCTCTCTCTCCCTCCCTCCCTCCTCCTCTCCCTCTCTCTCTCTCTCTCTCTCTCTCTCTCTCTCTCAAATCCCACTCCACCCGAGATATCTGATATATAACCGATCACCCTCAGGTGTGTTTGTGTGAATGTTACCAGCCTGTGTTTGAGAGATCCACTGGCATTGATTTAATGTGTTTATTAAAGCTATTGCGGTTTGTGTATGTCTCTCTGTTTGTCTTGTGCCATCACACACAGGTGAAATATGGCAAGGAAAGGGTTCAGGTTCACTTGTCCAGGACACAAAAACATACCGGTCATTAAGTGCTCTCAAAGGCTTGCTAATATGAAGCAACAGGGACTCAACAAGGAACAGCTCGTGCCACTGAGTTTAACAAATCCAGGTAACTAGACTCTGGGGCCGTACAGCCCTGGTAAACATGTAGAGAACAGCCCGGTCTCTGGAGAGCAGATCTACAGCCTCCTCATTACCAAGAGACCACATCTGATTTGGACAGTCATTCATTTTGCCTGGCATGGTTTGATATATTAGTACATTTAAACACATAACTTTTTCATTTATGCACACAATGTGTTATATCCCTTACAAAAAATAAATGGATTCAAGTGTGCTATTAGTACACTTCTGTTAAACTAAAAATAAGAGACTTTCAGTCTACATTTTATGTCCTAATCAGAGATGTACAAAACTATACTTAAAGTCCCCATGAAATCAAAACTGAAGTGTTTTGGCTTTTAGTATGAATATGTGTGCTCCAAAGCAATGGCAACATTCACATTTATAAGATATTAGCATTCAAAACTTACAGTCTCTCACTTCCACCAATATGGATCAATGATTTTGATGACATCACTCTGAACTTCAGCTCCTCATCAGATTTTCTGTCCAATCAAATGCTCTCTAGAATCTGAAGTCCGGTCCCCTACATTATACTATATAGGGGATAGGGAACGATCAGACAGTGCACTGTATAGGGGATAGGGAACGATCAGACAGTGCACTATATAGGGGATAGGGAACGATAAGACAGTGAGGTATATAGGGGATAGGGAACGATCAGAGAGTGCACTATATAGGGGATAGGGAACGATCAGACAGTGCACTATATAGGGGATAGGGAATGATCAGACAGTGCACTATATAGGGGATAGGAACGATCAGACAGTGCACTATATAGGGATAGGAACGATCAGAGAGTGCACTATATAGGGATAGGGAACGATAAGACAGTGAGGTATATAGGGATAGGGAAGCGATCAGAGAGTGCACTATATAGGGATAGGAACGATCAGACAGTGCACTATATAGGGATAGGAAGCGATCAGACAGTGCACTATATAGGGATAGGGAACGATCAGACAGTGCACTATATAGGGGATAGGGAACGATCAGAGAGTGCACTATATAGGGGATAGGGAACGATCAGACAGTGCACTATATAGGGGATAGGGAACGATCAGACAGTGCACTATATAGGGGATAGGGAACGATCAGACAGTGAGGTATATAGGGGATAGGGAACGATCAGACAGTGCACTATATAGGGGATAGGGAACGATCAGACAGTGCACTACATATAGGGGATAGGGAACGATCAGACAGTGCACTATATAGGGGATAGGGAACGATCAGACAGTGCACTATATAGGGGATAGGGAATGATCAGACAGTGCACTATATAGGGGATAGGGAACGATCAGACAGTGAACAATATATAGGGGATAGGGAACTATCAGACAGTGCGCTCTGTAGGGGATAGGGAACGATCAGACAGTGCGCTGTACAGGGGATAGGGAACGATCAGACAGTGCACTACATAGGGAATAGGGAACGATCAGACAGTGCACTATATAGGGGATAGGGAACGATCAGACAGTGCACTATAGGGGATAGGGAACGATCAGACAGTGCACAATATTTAGGGGATAGGGAACGATCAGACAGTGCACAATATATAGGGGCTAGGGAACTATCAGACAGTGCGCTCTGTAGGGGATAGGGAACGATCAGACAGTGCGCTGTACAGGGGATAGGGAACGATCAGACAGTGCACTACATAGGGAATAGGAACGATCAGACAGTGCACTATATAGGGATAGGAGCGATCAGACAGTGCACTATATAGGGATAGGAAGCGATCAGACAGTGCACTATAGGGGATAGAGCGATCAGACAGTGCACTATATAGGGGATAGGGCGATCAGACAGTGCACTATAGGGGATAGGGAACGATCAGACAGTGCACTATATAGGGATAGGGCGATCAGACAGTGCACTATATAGGGATGGGGAACGATCAGACAGTCCACTATATAGGGGATGGAGAAACGATCAGACAGTGCACTATATAGGGATAGGAACGATCAGACAGTGCACTATATAGGGGATAGGGAACGATCAGACAGTGCACTATAGGGGATAGGGAACGATCAGACAGTGCACTATTTAGGGGATAGGGAACGATCAGACAGTGCACTATAGGGGATAGGGAACGATCAGACAGTGCACTATATAGGGGATAGGAACGATCAGACAGTGCACTATATAGGGGATGGGGAACGATCAGACAGTCCACTATATAGGGGATGGAGAACGATCAGACAGTGCACTATATAGGGGATAGGGAACGATCAGACAGTGCACTATATAGGGGATGGAGAACGATCAGACAGTGCACTATATAGGGGATGGGGAACGATCAGACAGTGCGCTGTACAGGGGATAGGGAACGATCAGACAGTGCACTACATAGGGAATAGGGAACGGTCAGACAGTGCACTATATAGGGGATAGGGAACGATCAGACAGTGCACTATATAGGGGATAGGGAATGATCAGACAGTGCACTATATAGGGGATAGGGAACGATCAGACAGTGCTCTATATAGCGGATAAAGAACGATCAGACAGTGCACTATATAGGGGATAGGGAACGATCAGACAGTGCACTATATTTTGATATTTGTTTCTTCCACAATGAGTGTTTTTGGAGTATTTGTTCTTCTCTCTCTCTCTTTCTGTCTTTCTCCCTGCCTGTGTTTGCTTGCCTGATAGGTACATGGTTACCACCTGTTCATTCATCTAATCTGGGAGTTGCCTACAACCTGATTGGTGCGTGTCCTGAGGAGTCCAATATAAAGCTGCAGAGAGAAACGGGGAAAGGAGAGAGACATTCGGCGGTTGAGGCTGATCCGGTTCTCAAAACCCAGACCAGAGAGAGCTTGGTGTGCTCTTTGTTGTAATGTGTAATGGATGTCATAGTGTTAACAAGTTGGTGTCAGTTATAATCAGTTAAGATGTTATGGGTAAAGTAGGGTGGAGGATACCTAATATCTTTTCTCCTGTTTAATGGTTAGTTAGGGAGTGAGGGAAGTTATCTGTTGTTTTGTTTGTTTTTCTTTAATGTAGGTAATTTAATACTTAATTCCTTTTAGGTAGAGGTATTTTTGTTTTCTTTTGTTTAGGCCCTCTTCCTGAGGTAAAGTTTGTTCTTTTTGTTTATTTTTTCTATTTATTTATGAATGGGCTTTATTTCAAAGGAAATTTATATTTAAATTTGTGATCCCTGCTTGGTAACAATAAAAGGCAGAAACGCCATTTCAGAATTGAAAAGTTGTTTGATTATTTGTTACTCTGGGTCTGGAGAGCTGGAGAACCTCAGTCTCTCCATCTTTTTTTGTTCGTCGTTCCCTATTTTCCCCTAGATTAAGGGAAGACGTAACAATAGGGAACGATCAGACAGTGCACAATATATAGGGGATAACAATACATAGGAGATGGCCCTCGGGCAGACAGCAGATGGGACTCACTCTGACTGGGAGGCCTAGTGAGGCCTACCATCTAGTAGTGCCTACAACCTGATAGCACATAAGCCGGCTAACCGAGCGCCCAGGCTCGGGGCTCACCCTCAGGCAGGCCTACCCCTACCACCTGTTCTAGTCACACATGCGAACCGTCAGAGGTGACTGAGGTCCCAATGGCGAATCCCGCAGGGAAGCCCCGTGCAGCCTGCTACCTGTTAGCAAACCCATGCTACCAACGGTTACCGAAACTGGGGACCGGGGAACGATCTCAGGGAGGCCCAGCGCCTGCCACCTGATAGCAGAATGTGCTAACCTCCCGGGAGGCCTAATGAGGCCTACGACCTGCTAGCACTCCACGCTCACCGCCACAGAGACTGGGAACCGGGCACTCGCCCTCAGGGAGATCCTCCGGGGAGGCCGGGTGAGGCCTACTCCCTACTAGCAACTCGTTCTATCCATCCAGTGACTGGGGCCCGGGGCCGCCCACTCAGGGGTGGTCAAGTGAGCCTGCTTACCCCACAGCAGGCCCTTAGGGTGGCCTAGTAGAGCCTACCACCTACTAGCAGCTCGTGCCAGCCGACGAGGGACTAATGCACCGGAATACCCCCTCGGGGGAAGACCGGGCAAAGCCTGCTACTCACGGCAGGCTCTTCAGAGAGGCCTGGCTACTACCTTAGCCAGCTATCCCAAAAAAAAAATGGGAGCCTACCCCTCAGGGAGGCCTGGCAGGGCCTACCCCAAAATAGGAGGTCTGCAGATACTATGAGCCCTGCCATAGTTAGAAGAAAGCTGGCTGCTGCACCCGGGCGGACGGTGGCTGTCTGCTGCTGACGAAGAACTGGAAATATCCAGTTATCACCTGGGGACTCATCCCCAAGGAGGACAAAGCCTACTAGTTGACGAGGTTCTGCTGAAGTCGACATCGAAGGAAAAACCCCCCAGGCCCCCAAGGGCCGCGACGTCGAGACTCTCTTGCAAGGAGGCCTGATGATGCCTACCACCTGTCCTGGAGTCTGCTGCCCAGACTGCCCACGCTGGCTACTCACAACCAGCTGGCCTTCCTATGCCCCCACCTGGGGCTGGCTCCATCCCAGAAGCTAGAGGGCCTCCGTGATGGCGCAGTCTCACGGGCAGTTGCCTACAGACATGAACCTAAACACATTGCCAATAGCAGTGCACTCAGCAACAAACGCTCAAACACCCTCTAAAGCAAGGGGAGTACAACTTACGTCACCTCTCCGGAGCGGCCGCCATACTCTCATACAGCGGCCTGCCGATCACTGCAAGGGCGTCAGCCGTTGGCAATGCTCGGGCCTCAGGGAAGCATCCGACCGAAACCGCCATGTAGAAGGTTGCGATGTTCAGCTCAACCCGAGCCCTAAAAAAGGTGGAGCAGAAGACATAGAGCAAAGGGTAAACATATCATCCAAATATGCAGCCCACCGGCCGTGCCACCCTCCAGGATGAGGCCGGGGGCCACCAGAAGGTGGCGGCCACACAATGCTCTGAAAGGCGGGTTACAGTAAAATAAGTCTAATAGCACAAGCGAAGACGCTAACCCGCCCCACGACCACTGGCAAAGTCGCTATCTCTGCTGCAACACCTAGACTGCATTACTCAATAACCCCAGAACGCAGAGAAGGGGGCGGGCCTTGGCCGGCCAACTCTATCTTAAGAGGATGCTAAATCAAGGGTGTAGAAACAACGCACTGTACTTATACTTAAGGACAGGCCCGGGGCGGCAATACCTAAAAGGGAAACGCCCCACCCTTTCGCGGCCTAGGCCAAGTGGTGCGTCGCCAAGCCTGCACTAGATCTACTCAGGGCTCGGGAAGAAATATTATCACCCACGTAAAGACCACGAGGCCCCGAACCCGTTACAAAGCCCAGCAGGGCTGGGTGCAGATCTCACTACAGCTCATGCATTAGTCGCATATAGCAAAGGGCTCACCTGCCTCTTACCCAGGGATGTCTTGCACTCCCACATTCCCACACGCTCAAGCACTCACCGTACCCGCGGGGCAGAGCAGTATTTCCCTCACACACAGAGAGAAAACATAGCAGAGCGGCTAATCTCTATTAGCCGAAAAAAGCATATATACACAAGCATAAGTTGCGAAAGAAGATCGTTCTCATTACTCACGGGGAGCTGCAGGCCCTTCCGGTATCCACGAAGACTCCAAAGACCCCCAAACCCTCTCAGGGAGGCGAAAAACCACGGGTCCTGAAACATAACATAACTTAATGTTTCCTCCCTCCTCGAGGGGAACTCACCCGCCCGCTGCTCAGGGCTTCAGTCCTTGACCAAGCAGCAACATAAATAGTAATCGCCATCCTGAGGGGGGCGCTCAAACGGATCAAGCCAGGCGGGCCGTCAGAATCTCACATCCGCTCATCACGGGCCCACCCGGCCTGATGTCAGCGCCCGGGGAAACGACGGGAGGAAGGGCCGGCCGCGCCTATCTGCCCCCTATCTGTCGCGCTGCCCACGCTGGTCCCTGTTTGCACCAGCCTCCTTCCTCCTCCTGTTGCGGGTGTCCCGCCTTCTCTGCGCCGCACTCCTCCACGGAGGGGGCGCTCGAGAGGCCACGCTGGCTCGCTGGCTCGCTGGTCCCGACGCCGGTCCTCAGACCGGGACGGGGCCGGGATACCCGACTGCCTGGGCGCGGCCCCGGACCTCAGCGGGATGCACGATTTAAATGCCACCGAGCGCGCTCTCGCCTCTCTGAACCTTCCCACCACCGCCTCAACGGCGGTGCCGAAGAGCTCAGAGGGTGAAACCGGGGCATCGAGGAGAAAGGCCTTTTCTTTCTCCCCGATGTCCGCCAGGTTCAACCACAGATGCCGCTCCGTGGCCACCATCGCCGCCATCGAACGACCGATGGCGAACGCCGTCTGTTTGGTGGCCCGGAGAGCGAAATCTGTGGTCCGGCGCAGCTCAGCCACCGCATCAGGGGGCAGCCCCTCCCCCTGATCGAGGTCCCTCAGCATGTCCGCCTGGTATGCCTGCAACACCGCCATGGTGTGCAGACCCGCCGCAGCGTGACCAGCTGACATGTTCAAACGGGAAGTCGTTTTCAGCGGTTTGGACGGCAGGGAGGGAGCCCTCAGTGTCGATGGCCGCCCAGAGACGAGATAGTTCGCAAACGTCTCGTCCACTGGTGGCACCGACACATACCCGGCCTCAGACACGCCCTCGACGTCAGCGAAATTAGCTCGCTGACGCCGAAAGATGCCGGCCGAGTAAGGCTTCTTCCATGCCTCCGAGATCTGCTGGTGGAGATCCGGAGAAATGGAAGGCTCCCCGGGGTTGGGAGCTCATGGTCGGCGAGAAACCGATCGTCCAGGCGGTTTGGACGTGCGGCTTCTCTCCTAACGCGCTGCCACGGCAGCTGCAGCCTACCTGCAGCACGTTCCATCACCTCCAGCAACTCACCATACATGGGGCAGGATGGTTGGGAGGCTTCGGCCTCAGCTGACTCATCTTCAGCCTCCTCTTCCATCCCCTGCTCTACTGGAAGAGCAGCGGACGAGGGGGAGGAACCTAGGTCCCGCTCCTCCCCCGACGACCGCCTATAGCGATCTGACTGATCGTCTGCGAGAACAACCCCTCTCTCCAGACGATGAGCCAGATCCATCTGGGAACCCCATGATCTAAGACGCCGCTCAGCCTCGGCCTGAGCGGGCCCGTCCCCAGATGCTGAGCCCCCTTCCCTCAAGAAGAGGGCCCGGCGAGAGCGGAGCGTTCTCAAGGGGAACTGCTCACAGTTTGCACAAGAGGCTCCCTCGAGAATCTCTCGAGCATGCTCTTCCCCCAGGCAGTAAACGCAAAGTGTGTGTGTGTCGTCAGGCGTGAGGTACCTGGTGCACGGATCCACACACTTGCGGAAGTGGCGCTGCTTTCCTGCACACTTCATTTCTCCTCTTCAGATTGACGCTTTAAAATCAGACACAGGCAAAACAGTCCCTGAAGACGAAAGGATGCTGTCATGTTGGCAAGGCGCCCTTATATACTTCCTGGTCGCACCTTGATGACATCATAGGCTGTCGCCGGTCAATAGGATTGACGTTGTTCGATTGTGATATCAGGCACCAGTCACGCTGGAGGCGTTCCCCGTAGCGTCAGCTGACGCAGCGCAAGTTCCCTTTCGAAAGGGAACTCAACAGGAACAGGACACAGAAAAGAACACAGAACCTATAGGCACAATTAAACTACAACATAAAAGCCCCACAAATGCAAGACACAGAAGCAGATTTGTCAATTCCCTGGGTATCAAATCATGTCCATTGAATTGAATTTGCTACAGGTTAATTCCAGTTGAAGTGTAGAAACATCTAAAAAATGATCCAGTGAAATGGGAACGCTCCTGAGCTCAATTTCATGTGTCCCAGAAAAGGTTATGAAGACTTACGCAATGTAATTATTTCAGTTTTTCAAGTTGTCACAATGGGGTGTGGAGTTTAGAAAAAAAGTAATTTAAGGTACATTTTTACACACACACACACACACACACACACACACACACACACACACACACACACACACACACACACACACACACACACACACACACACACACACACACACACACACACACACACACACACACACACACACATGTTGTGTTTCCATGTTTTATGGGGACATTCCATAGGCGTAATGCATTTTATACTGTACAAACCGTATTTTCTATCCCCTACACTGCCCCTGCCCTAAACCTACCCATCACACACACACACACACACACACACACACACACACACACACACACACACACACACACACACACACACACACACACACACACACACTACCCATCACAGGAGACATGCTGCATTTTTACTTTTTCAAAAAACATCACTTAGTGTGATTTATAAGAAGTTTTCCTCATGGGGACCTAAAAATGTCCCCACAAGGGCAAGGATTTCGGATATTGCCATCTTTGTGGGGACATTTTGTCCCCATACCGTAGGGATTACCAGGCCACAACCCACCCATCAAATAAATTTACAGCCATTTTTACATTTCCCAAAAAATATCAGTATGATTTTTAGGGACCAAAACATTTCCATATTTTGTCTACAACAGGGTTTTACCAGGAACACATAAATGCTGTGTGTGTGTGTGTGTGTGTGTGTGTGTGTGTGTGTGTGTGTGTGTGTGTGTGTGTGTGTGTATGTGTGTATGTGTGTGTGTGCGTGCATGTGTGTTTGGTGCAGTTCTACAAACAGAAGAGGGTAGTATTGACTTTAAAAAACAGTAATTTCTGTAAAAGCTTCAAACACATCTAACGGCCTACATTTGACTTGAGTGTTCTTCCATCATGTCGTCCAGGACCACACACTCAAACAAACGCACACATTATTTTTTTCAGAGGCCTTACCATGGCAGAGGTTGCCAGGTTAATTCAACCTGGCCTACAAAGGTCAAATCTTACCTCCATATTATTTCACCAAGAAAAATGGTAAGTCTGCGATAGTGAGAATCTGCTATATATTTACAGTACAGTAGATGATCTAACTGTATAGAATATAGGCATGCACTGATATGATAATTTTGGCCGATAGCTATAATTCTTTATATTTGAAAGTGATAACCATTAAATCCATGTCCCAAGCACACAATTATGATGTTCTCATTATAATTTGATGAAGTCTATAAGCCAGACTTCAGCTGCTCATGTTGCTCTGAACTGTATTTTCCTTTTTTGAAGTGATTTCAATCAAATTTCAAGCAATTAAAAAATGTAATTCATGTAATTCAAGTGTCTCAGCTGAAAGACATAATATGTATCGGCTTTAATATATCAGCCAAATTTTCATATCAGGCCGATAATGATATGTTGGCCGATACATCGCTCATCCCTAATAGGGAAGGATGTCATGTTTGTGTGAAGGGATGAGGTGAGGACTCAAACACAGGTCAATGGCTTTTATTAATTAAAAACCAAGCTACACCATAGCGGAAAACAAAATGGCAAGGCACTAGGCATGAGGGATACATTCAATGACAATCTGGCACAGGACTGAGGAAAGACGGAGAATAAGGAACAGGTGGACGGAGGTAACAAGAAGGGCGGGGTTAAGATAACAGCACATGGCACATAGAAACAAACGAAACAAAAGGCTGTTCGACACTATACAGCGATCACGTGTGTTTCTGTTTATTCTAAACCCTTCAGCTCCTCTAATGCTCATAAATCAGAGAAAAGAGCGCATGAAAACAGCCCCATCTCCATGAGCATGTCACCCCAATAACAAGCCTCGATTGGTCCTGCCGGAGGCTTTTTACCATGGTACAAGGATATTCAAGTGATGTTAAAGATAATTTGAAGACAGGTTTGATGTGACTTAGCATATTGTGCATTTTGAGATAATAAAGTTTTACTTAAAGTATTTTATTTCACAATGCAACTGCAGGATTGCTGTAAAAAACACTGTAAAATAAATCATTCTTGCATGCCATGAGTTTTGAAGTGTTCTTTGACTGTGTTTATCACTTGTATAAATGTTGTAAATACATGTTTTATTGGCTTTGTTTGTTTTGCACTTTTGGCAAGCGTAATATCTATTGTGTATTATACAGTAATATTCTGTGAGAACCTGGGTGATGTGAAATCATATCTTGCATTGTTTGCTATTAAATTAACTGACTGTCAAAAGTACTAATTTTAAAGATCATTATACTGTTTTGTTCTGGAGATTAAACCACAAGATTCGCCAATAAAACGCAATGAAATTCTTTCAGTTTTGTAACTTTTAACAATCAGATCATTCAATAACAAACAATGCAAGAGACTGTACAAGTTTTAAATCAGAATCGTTTTAGATATAAAGATGGTACAGTAGTAGACTCATGTTTATAGTTTCATCTATCTAACATTTCATTTGTTATCTGAGATAAACTGCTTATAATTTAACACATTCATGTTATTATACCATATGATTATCCATTTTGAAAATTGCAAACCAGGTCTTTAAAATACTATCTACAGAAATCTGTAGATGTACCAAATGATTAATTGATTAACCATTAAGATCAAATTATAGAAAATGAATTAAACTGATTGATGCAAATTAAAAGTTTTATAGTAATCGGATTATGAAAGGCAGTTCCTGTGAATGAAACGCCTATTATCTAGTGAAAATGATACTGTTGTATAACATAACTGAAATGAAATGTTTGAAAAATAGATGTTTGAAGCCGTAAAAGATATGTGCCTATACAGAAACTGACTTAAAGATAACCTGCCATGAGAAATATCATCTGTAGTGAATGAGAACAACATTTATTTTATTTGGGGTATAAAATCATCTTAAGTGTAACGGCTTTCCCAGAACAAGCATTCTGAATGCTTTCTCCTTCTGAATATAAGAATATTTGAAATTAACCTGAATTTACACCTATGATTGTATAACCTTTAGTATGAAAACACAGTAAGATTCACCCAGTCACACAGGCCATCTGGATGTGTTTGAAGCTTTTACAGACACTACTGAGTGTTGTTTGTCAAGTCAAGTCTGCCCTCTTCTGTTGGTTTTGTAGAATTTGACCAAACACACTCGGGTATTCCTATCATAATGAGGACATTCCATTGTCCTAATGGTTTTCATACTAAGCTAATACAATTTTGTATCCCCTAACTCTAAACATCAAAGAAAACTGTCTGCAGTTTAACATTTTCAAAAAAAAACAAAAACAACAACAAAAAAACGCATTTAGTATGAGGGGTTTACCTCTTGGGGACAAAAAAATGCCCCATAAGATCAAAAATGACTGGTATTACAATCTTTTTGGAGACATTTGGTCCCCAAAAAGTAAAGTTTACCATGTTCTCTCTCTCTCTCTCTCTCTCTCTCTCTCTCTCTCTCTCTCTCTCTCTCTCTCTCTCTCTCTCTCTCTCTCTTTCTCTCTTTCTCTCTTTCTCTCTCTCTCTCACACTCACACACACACACACACTTTATAAAACTATACAAACTGTATATTCCATACATAAGGTCAAAAATGACTGGTATTCCATCGCCTTACACAAGATTGATTGTTATACTTCTTTTTGGGAAAACAATTACTTTATTGTCAGAAAAGAACTATTAATATTCCAATTTCTTGTTGTTTGAATGAAAACATGATAAGTTAAAGGGACCCGAGGAAAGTAGTAGCAAACACTGTTACAATAAGTGAAAGTGAGTAAATAACCACAGTTAGCTCACAACAAAATTTGAAAATACAAAGTTTATTAATACGAACTCAGGGCGGTCCCTTATATATCTAGAGAGGAAAGGGTTAAAAGCGCTACATGTTCATAAGATTGTGAAAGTCAATTACTTTATAAGAAAAGTAAATAAAGACTAAAATTATCAAAAGAGTGAAAAAGTTAAACTGTGATCTTGAATATTGTAATAAATCAACAAAAAATATTCTGACATATTAAGATGACATATATGTAATAATTGTAAAAAATAAAAAATAAATCAGCAAATGTAAAAAATAAATAAAAAATGATTCATAATGATTAAATGATTAATTAATTATAAAAATGAATGTAAAAGACAAATACAATGTGAGCAATAGTGACAGCAATAGAAAACTGGATAAAAAAGCTGGTGTGTGGTGGGCGTTCTGGCAACTACGGTGAACATTGGTGATGTTTGAGGAGATTCCCCCTTCCAAATGTAAAGCGTGCTATATAAATGTAATTTAAATGTAATTATTATTATTATTAAACATAATCAGGGAGTCCTTTCCTTTATGTCCTCTAATTAAATTATAAAATAAAGTTCTTCTTAAACTTTCTTCTTCACAGCACATTGTCAGAAAAAAAGGTACATTGCTGTCACTGGGGCGGTACCCTAAGGTACAAAACCGAAAAGGTACTAATATGTACCTTTAAGGTATTAATATGTACCATTTAGGGGTGAGTAAGGTACAAAGATGTCCCTTTTCACTTTTGTACCTTTGGGTACCGCCCCAGTGACAGCACTGTACCTTTTTTTCTGAGAGTGCAGAAGTGGGCAAAGGGTTGATAGAAGAATCATCGCAGACAGAATGAATGGTAAGGAGCGTTGTCTGGGACTCCTTCACAGTCACACACCGATGCTTGAATGGTGCTTTCCTGAGTAATTCCTTGCTGATCAGAAACTCTCAGGATAACATTGTATTCGCCCTGCTTCAATCCAGACTTCGGTTTTAGAAAGACACCGGTAACTAAAATGGGAACATTATAATAATTAGCAAGCCAGCCAGATATTTCAATGTGTAACTGAAAGAATGATATTAATTTCCCCTCAAAACATTAGTAATTGCTCACATGTTTCATTCATAGCGGTGGACCAATTTTTACTGGTTTCTCCTTGGGTCTCAACACTAAAGGGACCAGCATAAGGAGGTCCATCTTTGTCCGTTATAGAGAGAAGCACTGGGGCTGAACCACGGTTGCAAATTTTTATAGTCCTTTCATTGATGACAGGAGCGTTGTCATTTACATCCTCCAATTTAATGACCAGGGTTCCTGTGCCAGTTGCTGGAGCTTCATCTGCACAAACACAGACATTAGAAAAAGGCCATGCCAGCAAGAAGTCTACTCTTAAAAAGAAAGAAACACGAATTACCATCATCATCCACCGCCCAAATGATAGCTCTGTATATGCCATCTTTCACATGGGGAGATTCTCTATCCATAAGGCTCTTGACTTTAATCATTCCAGTGTCTGGAGTTACACTCAGCCAGCCGCCAGGATCATTGCCAACTTTATACCTGGAAGGAACCAAATAAGGTTAAAACTAGAAATGTTCAGCAAGAACAACTTAACTTTGGTTTGACAAAGTCTTGCCTGGAAGTTTAAAACTATTTGATGTTCAAAGAATGTACAGGCATGTTTTATAACGTAAGAAATTCAAAGAAGTAGAATTCTGTGTAGAAGATATCGGACATTAAAGCTGCTAGGCAGTTGCTAAGATGGTTTTTAGTGGTTACTAGAAGAAAAAAAAAGTAAATCAATGCAAACCTACGGGATTTTTATTGTTCTACAAGATCTGGAAATCAATCAGAATTTTCAAATGCAAGAATTCAATTTTGGTGGTTTGATTGTCTTGGAGAAGAAAACAGTTCCCTTTCGTTCAGTCACTCCGAGTAACGTGAGTGACTGACAAATGGGGGGGTGGTTTCGCTTAGAAGCCTATCAACTTCGAGATCTAGAAAGCGCTAAATGGCAGTGCCGAAGCCATGGGCATGCGGATTTTGCATAGCATTTGCTTTTCGAATGCGTTCGTCCAGCCGATTGGTTTGCAGCGATCGACCTGAAGGACGCCTACTTCCATGTGTCCATCCTACCTCAACACAGGCCGTTCCTACGGTTTGCCTTCGAGGGGCGGGCATATCAGTACGCGGTCCTCCCATTCGGGCTATCTCTGTCCCCTTGCGTCTTCACGAAGGTCGTCGAGGCAGCCCTTGCGCCACTCAGGCAGCACGGGGTTTGCATCCTGAACTACCTCGACGACTGGCTAATACTGGGCCACTCTCGAGAGCAGGTGTGCAAACACAGAGATCTTGTTCTTAAGCATCTAGCCCATCTAGGCCTTCGGGTCAACTGAGAGAAGAGTAAACTCTGCCCCGCGCAGAGGATCTCTTTTCTCGGTATGGAGATCGACTCGGTCGCCATGTACGTGCAGCTTACGAGCGAGCGCGCGCAGTCACTGCTGACTTGCCTCCGTCAAATCGAGAGCAAGAGCGCGGTTCCACTGAAACTATTTCAGAGGCTCCTGGGGCATATGGCATCTGCAGCCACGGTAACGCCGCTCGGATTGCTTCATATGAGACCGCTTCAGCATTGGCTTCGCGATCGAGTCCCGAGATGGGCATGGCAGTCTGGCACGCTCCGGGTCCAAGTGACTCGGGCCTGCTTACAGACGCTCACCCCGTGGTCGAACCTCAGTTTTCTACGGGCCGGAATGCCCTTAGAACGAGTTTCCAGACATGTGGTTGTGTCAACAGATGCCTCCGCCACGGGTTGGGGTGCCATGTGCAATGGACAAGCAGCCGCGGGCTCCTGGACAGGACCCCAGCGCCTCCTGCATGTCAGTTGCCTCGAGTTGCTGGCAGTACGGTTCGCCCTGCTCCGCTTCCGAGCGTTGCTCAAGGGTCAACATGTGCTAGTCAGGACGGACAACACGGCCACAGTAGAGCACATCAACCACCAGGGGGGTCTACGCTCCCGCCGGAGGTCTCAACTCGCTCGCCATCTCATTCTATGGAGTCAGAAGCATCTGAGGTCCCTTCGTGCTGTCCATATCCCGGGAGTCCTGAACCTCGCAGCCGACGAGCTCTCACGGTGTCAGCCACTCCCTGGGGAATGGCGACTCCATCCCCAGATGGTCCAGCTGATTTGGGAACAGTTCGGCGACGCGCAGGTAGATCTGTTTGCCTCCCACGACTCTTCCCACTGCCGCCTGTTTTACTCCCTGACCGAGGGCACGCTCGGCATGGATGCTCTGGCACACAGCTGGCTGCGGGGCCTACGCAAATATGCGTCCCCCAGTGAGCCTTCTCGCACAACTCTTGTGCAAGATCAGGGAGGACAAGGAGCAGGTCCTTCTAGTCGCCCCTTATTGGCACGGCCAGACCTGGTTCCCGGAACTCTTACTCCTTGCGACAGCCCTCCCTGGCCGATTCCTCTGAGGATGGACCTCCTATCTCAGAGACGGGGCACCCTTTGGCACCCGCGTCCCAATCTGTGGAACCTCCACGTGTGGCTCCTGGATGATTTGAGTACACTGCCACCTGCGTTGGAGGCTACCATCACTTCCGCTAGGGCAGAGTCTAGCAGACATGCCTATGCATTGAAGTGGAACCTCTTCGTCACCTGGTGCTCTTCTCGCCAAGAAGATCCCTGGAAATGCCCGATCGGGTCCGTGCTCTCATTTCTCCAAGAAGGGTTGGATCGAAGGCTGTCTCCTTCCAGCCTTAAAGTATACGTGGCCGCCATATCTGCCCACCATGACCTCCTGGACAACAAAAGGGTAGGTCAGCACGACCTGGTCATCAGGTTCCTGAGGGGAGCAAGGAGACTAAATCTTCCTCGCGCTCCCCTCGTGCCCTCTTGGGACCTCTCAGTAGTGCTAGATGCTCTGCAGAGGGCTCCCTTCGAGCCTTTGCGGTCAGTGGAGCTTAAGTTCCTGTCTATGAAGACGGCGCTCCTGACCGCATTGGCCTCCATCAAGAGGGTAGGGGCCCTGCAGGCATTTTCGGTTGACGAAGTGTGCCTGGAATTCGGGCCGGCTAACTCTCACGTGATCTTGAGACCCCGGCCTGGATATGTGCCCAAGGTTCCCACCACTCCGTTCAGAGACCAGATGGTGAACCTGCAAGCACTGCCCTTGGAGGAGGCAGACCCAGCCTTGGCACTGCTCTGTCCAGTACGCGCCCTCCGTGCTTACGTAGACAGAACGCAGTGTTTAAGGACCTCAGACCAGCTCTTTGTCTGTTATGGTATGAAGCTGAAGGGAAAGGCTCTCTCAAAACAAAGGCTGTCTCACTGGTTAGTGGACACCATTGTTTTGGCGTACCAGCAGCAGGCAGTCCATGCCCCCTTGGGATCAGTGCTCACTCCACCCGGAGTGTGGCCTCCTCTTGGGCCCTAGCGCATGGCGCTCCGCTAACAGGCATCTGCAGAGCTGCAGGCTGGGCGACACCAAACACATTCGCCAGATTCTACAATCTCCGAGTGGAGCCTGTGTCCGACTGTGTACTCGCCCTCTAAAAGTGGCCGGTAAGGACTAGGCTCAGGTGTCTTCGCTGGATACGTGCGATATATTCTCAGGTGAGCTTCCCCGGAAGCCCGGAGCTCCTCCAGCACTGTCTACGCAGACACCAGTAAGTCTGCCCTTTCTAGCAGACCCTCGTGTCCGGCCAGGTGCCTCTGTGTGCATGGTTCCCCCTCTGGGCGACCCCCACATGTGTATTTCCACCGTAAGCCTCCCTGAGCGGGTGTCTTTCCCTTGGCAGGCTTGGCAAGCCTTGCCCAACCTGGGGTTAAAAGTCCACCTTCGGCTGGTACCCCTGAGTTCTTCCATATGCAGCCCCTCAGGTCATATGTGTTTTTTAAGTCCTCCCTACGGGTAGGCAGCTTTGCGCAAACTTCCACCTGGAATATACTTCCCAGTGTACCTTGGTATTCCTGTGTTAAATGGGAGTCCTTCATCCGTACTAGTCTTACGACAGGGAGCTCGCACTTACGCAGGGCACTGGAAGACAGCCGAGTGGCGTGATTATATTGGGACCCCCATTCGTCAGTCACTGACATTACTCGGAGTGACTGAACGAAAGGGAACGTCTCGGTTACGTATGTAACCCTCGTTCCCTGAGGAAAGAATGGAGACGTAACGTCCCTCTGCCACATCCGCTGTACCGCTGAAACGGCCGGGAGTTCAGCCTTGGCTCCTCAGCAGGTAACATAATGCGATCATGCCAGCGTTCTTCCTGATATACCTATGTAGTGGGGCGGAGTCCGCTATGCAAAATCCGCATGCCCATCTCTAAGTTGATAGGCTTCTAAGCGAAACCCCCCCCATTCGTCCTGAGGGAACGAGGGTTACATACGTAACCGAGACGTTTCTTACGTTATCTTCTGAGGTTTTCCAATGTCTGGATCAGTGGCTGTATAAGAAACCAGTTCAGTATTAAACGGTAAATCTTCCGGTTTGGTGATAACCTTCTCCTTTGGATTAAACTCTGGAGGCTCGTTCACATCTAGAACATTCACCGTGACTGTGGCAGGGGAAGTGGGCTGAGACCCGACAAACGGATCATCGTTCTCAACAATCACAGAAAAAATGTGTTGCTTGGTCTTCTCAAAGTCCAGGGGCTAAATGTGGAAAAGAAAGTGTATTTTACTAATGGCACATCATTATGACCAATTGCCTGTGCAAACACATGAGCAACACACAGTACCTTTACAGTGGTGATGATGCCCTCTAGCCGGCTGGGTCCAGTACTGACACTGAAAAACCCAGCCTTGTCACCGCCAATAATCCGATATTTGGTTGACCAGGCAGGAGATCCAACTTCATCTCCATCAGTAGCTTTAAGTGTGGCCACTACAGCTCCTACTTCATTCTCTGGGACGGATACTTCATGCTAAAACAAAGAGATGCAAGGTGCATACAAGCATTAATAAAGTGAAAACACTTGTATATTTATATATTGGGAATGTTATAATATATTACCGTGGTTTGCTCAAACTGAGGGGCGTTATCATTGCTGTCAGTCACAGTAATAACAGCCGTGCCAGTGGTTAACAAACCTTTTCCTTCCAGGTCAGCAGCGATCACCGTTAAAGTGTATTTGGACCATTTCTGAAAGGGAAGATGTTTCCACATGAGTTTGTTCACATGAGATCATTCTTCGCCACTGCGAGATCCATTCATCAGATTTCTCACCTCTCTGTCCAAGCCTCCAGAATTCACAGAAATTCCTCCAGTAAAAGAGTTGATTTGAAACATGTTTGGTTTTGGTAATTCTGGTTCTTGCTTGACTATTGAGTATCTGAGATCTGCATGGTAAGTCTCTGGGTCATCTGCATCAGTGGCTGTGACGGTCATAAACGCATGACCTTCAGTGAGAGAAGAATAAAGACTGGTTAGGTGGAACGAGCTGGAGAGGAATTTGAACCATTTCATGAGAATCTGCACCATACACCTACCTAATTTAATAGCTTCAGGAACTTCTCCATTGAACGGATTTTGTGTAAAAATAGGAGGATTATCATTTACATCCAAAACAGGTACAATAATTTCCATTGGACTTTCTGCTATACCAGTCACATCAATCGCAGTTGCATGAACGATAAGCTGAAGACAGGAGAAGAAACACAGGCATGTTAAGAGCCAAATATCTGAGGTTGTTTGAAAACACAATTAAATAAATTTGAGTTATATATTTTAGTCCATGTTTGTTAGCTTTGAGACATGAATATGCACACTCCACACACACGAAAACCATTTTTTAAAAAAAAGTTATTTCATGGGTCCTTTTTTTAATCTGATTAACTGATGACAGCTTAAAGGGGTACTTCAGCGCTGGGAAGATGAATCTGTATTTAAACTAGGTCACTAATTTAGTCGAAATAGGAAATTATTTTTGAATTTGGTGCCTTCTAGACGGAGAAAACACAGAAAATTAATTTTTGTCTCATGGGGATGAAAGACACTGGATCTTTACTGGATCACTTGCCCACTATGTTCATTTTCATAAAACCAGTTCAGTTAGAGACACTACAATTAAAAACTGAACGTGTCTGTTCGATATAATGCGAGTGAGCCGATTGAGCGTCACGGCACAAACGCAGCAGGATCGGATTACATTCATCACATGAGCTGAGGTAAGCACGGGATCCGCGGCTGCGGCCGCATTCACAGCGCGTGATCAGTCTGGCGTGTGTTCAGTTCATGTCTTTGGAAGCTTAACTTTCATAGGAATTCATTTGAAAGGTTGAAACACTCCCTTTGCTCTCCACCGCTCTGTTTACATGAATCTCCGCAGCTCCCGAGCCGAGTGCTGTGAGTGCAATGTTAAAAACATGTGGAAATAGCGCCTCCTGCTGGCTGTAGTCTTCAGCCTCTGGACAAAAACTCCTCCGATGACGCAAAGAATTTTTCCAGAAATAAAATACATAATTCTCTCGTCTCAGGGTCATATGAGCGGGGAAAGTACAATAAGTTGAATATACTCCTGGGTTTCAACTGATACAAAGCTTAATGCTAATCGCTGAAGTAACCCTTTAACAGAATTACGAATGAGCAATCCAAAGCTGAAATGCACTAAGAATTAACTGTTGATTTTAAAAATTAGAGAGACTAAATAATCAACTTACTCTGTATGAAGCTTTTGTTTCTCTGTCGAGAGGCGTCACTGACACAAACCCTGATAATCTGTCTATAATTAAAGTCCCCTTAGGGTCCAGATCTGCCCCTTCACCTGTGATCCTGTATTGCATCGGAGTTCCTTTAGAATAGTCCGACTTTATCTAAACACAGAAAGAAATAAGAGAACAAGGTCAAGAACAGACACACCTCACTCTCGTCCATCTCATTTTAAATGAACTTTACTCACCTGGACCAGCTTCATTGGGAAAGGACCTCGGCTGTTCTCAAGTAAACTGAACGGAGGAATAACCCAACCTCTCTTTGCTCTCTTCAGACCTGGTGAAGACTTAGGAAACGTCAGAACCAGATCCTCTATCTGAAAATGCTAGTGAATGAGCAACAACAATTTTTGTAAACAATTAAATACAGCACACAAGTTATCAAATATTTGGATAATTTTTGCCTCTTCAGAATCATAATCAGAATGAACTTTAATGCTGTTACAGAACTGAGACAAAAGACTGAGAATCCAAACTCAGCTTTAATGAAGGGTAATCCACAATCATAGTCAAAATCCACGGAACAGGCAAGTAATCCAAAACCAAGAGACAAGAAACCAGGGAAAATGCTCAGAAATGCAGTTATACAACTAACAAGACTTTGCAATGAATTATTAAGATTATCAGTGTTGAACATTGATTGCATGTTCTTAGTTAAACCTTAATCGCAAATGTACCTCGCGGGTATCTATAGTTTTGCCGTCAGTAGTAGCCTCTAATGTGCAAGGTAGTAAATGTCTACAAATACATGTGATAATTAATACACAGTTCTTCAGTAAAGTATTAACAAGCTGTGTGACCATCATTCATCATGGTGTAAGAAGATGGTTAGTGGAAAAGAGAACGCCTTTAAAGAAAGAAAAGACTTGAAAAGACTTGATACGAGAAAGTTTTGCTAACCTTGTCGGAAATGGCAGAAGGCTTCCGAAGTACCGAACTGCTAGTGTTTGATGGAAATATTAGTGAGAACTGTATTCGAGCAAGAATACGATATATTTATAGCAGACAAAGATGCCAGGACGCAGGCATTTATTCTCCTTAATTTGGCCGGCTCAGAAGCCATCGAGTGGGAGCTCGCGTTTGTGTACGCACCAGCCGTATACACGGGAGAAGGGGAGCAAAGACGGATGATCACAGACGCTGAATCCAGAGAAAAAACGGAATGTTTAAAACGAAAATTCATGAGTTATGCAAATGTCACTATGGAACGCCACAAGTTTAATATGAGAAACCAAAAATCTGGTTAAACAATAGAAGCATATGTGAGTGATTTAAAGAACAAAGCAAACACGTGCAGATTTGGTGATCTAACAGACAAACTCATCAGAGACAGACTCGTGTGGGGCGTGACCAATGATTGCATGAGAAAAATTCTACTGAGAGACAGTGAATTAACACTAGCCAAAGCAAAAGAATTGTGTCAAATCAACGAGCTGACTGATCTGCACACAAAGACTAAAGGCAGCGCCTAAAAGCAACACTAACAGTGTGTACCACATGACAAAGACTAAAATGACACAAGGACTTAAAGATCCAACTCCAATCGCACAGGATCTCAGATCATTGTGAATTAGTTATGTAGGCAAGCATGAAGCAAAAAAAGGAAAAATGCTTAGCTTATGGTCCGCAGTCCCATGAATGTAAAAAATTGAATAATTTCAAAAAGTGTACAAAGCACATGTCAAATAGACGGAGAAAAGCAGTAGACCAGCTCAAACCAAAAGAAAATTCCACAGATAGCTCGGATGAATCCTACTATGTGGATGGAATGTCAACTAAAAAGGCTGCTGTACAAACAGTGGAAAAGAAAACTCCACAAAAAAACTGAGCTAATTTGCACTGTGAATATCAATGTGCATTCAGTTGATCTTAAAGTAGACACAGGGGCCAAATGTAAATGTCATTTCTGAAGCTCTGTTCTTGAAAATAAAAAATGGAGAGGAATTAAGCTCATCGAAGAACACCAAGCTCACAGCTTATGGAGGTGAGGAGATACCCACAGCAGGTTTTTCTACTTTCACCTGCCACTCATCAGAAAGGGCATACAACCTCTCGTTCTACGTAATAAAAAGAAATCTAGAACCATTGATAGGTTTACCAGACTGTTTACAAATGAAACTGGTCTGGTTCAACAAAGTAAGTGACAGCAGATGAAGTTTCAAACTTTGCAATCCAAATTCATACTGAATATTCAGACCTCTTCAAGGATGAGATTGGTAAGCTTCCAGTAACATATTCATTGAAACTGGACCCAACAGTACACCCAGTTGTAAAACCGAAGCAGGGTCAAGGCAGAGTTAAAAAGAATGGTCAACATGGGTGTTCTAACCCTAATCTCGGAGCCCACTGAATGGGTATCCTCAATGGTGGCAACCCACAAAAAGAATTCAGAGGAAATAAGAATATGTATCGACCCAAGAGACCTTAATAAAGCTCTCCTATGTCCACACCACCCAATGTGTACTTTAGAAGAAGTCGCATCTTGTGGACATGCCGAATTCTTCTGTCTTTTCTGTTTTGGATGCTAAAAGTTCCTTCTGGCAAATTGCTCTTGATGAAAAATCATCAATGTTGACAACGTTTAACTCTCCATTTGGAAGATACCGATTTCTACGCATACCATTTGGAATCAGCACAGCGAATGAGGTGTTCCAAAGAGCCATGGAACAAATATTTGCAGGCTATCCATGTGCTATTATAGTGGACGACATCCTAGTGGAAGGACAGGGCATGAAAGAACATGACGAGAACCTAAAAAAAAGTGCTGAGTCGCGCACAAAAGGTCAACCTTAGACTCAACCCACTCAAATATAAGTTTCGGCTTTCAGAAGTATGCTATGTAGGACATGTGTTCACAAATGAAGGACTGAAACCACACCCTTCAAAGATAAAAGCCATTACAGAGATGGAAGTCCCAGAGAATGTCACTGCCCTACAACGCTTTCTAGTGATGGTTAATTATCTGGGAAAATGTATTCCTGGTTTCAGCGACCTCTCAGCACCCTTGCGAGAGCTGAGTCACAAAGATGTAGAATGGTGCTGGCTTAAACATCAAGATGCATTCAACAAACTGAAAGAGGTCATAAGTCCACCAACACTGAGATATTATGATGTCAAAACACCTGTTACACTGACATGTGATGCCTCACAGTTTGAACTTGATGTGCATTCCTTCAGCAAAATGCTCCCATAGCATATGCCTCACGAACCCTGACACAAACCGAGAGAAAATATGCTCAAATTGAGAAAGAGCTTCTTGCAGTAGTATTTTTAAGGTAAATGAGTAATATGAGTAAGGTAAAAATTCAGATTTTTAAAGAATTTATTTGCAAATTATGCATGAAAAAGCATGATTTCTGGCTCCAGGCCTCCACTCCTTACCTGTATTAATGGCACCTGTTTGAACTCGTTATCAGTATAAAAGACACCTGTCCACAACCTCAAACAGAGTCCAAACTCCACTATGGCCAAGACCGAAGAGCTCTCAAAGGACACCAGAAACAAAATTGTAGACCTGCACCAGGCTGGGAAGACTGAATCTGCAATAGGTAAGCAGCTTGGTGTGAAGAAATCAACTGTGGGAGCAATTATTAGAAAATGGAAGACATAGAAGACCACTGATAATCTCCCTCGATCTGGGGCTCCATGCAAGATCTCACCCCTTGGGGTCAAAATGATCACAAGAACGGTGAGCAAAAATCCCAGAACCACACGGGGGGACAAAGTGAATGACCTGCAGAGAGCTGGGGCCAAAGTAACAAAGGCTAACATCAGTAATCACTACACCGCCAGGGACTCAAATCCTGCAGTGCCAGACGTGTCCCCCTGCTTAAGCCAATACATGTCCGTGCCCGTCTGAAGTTTGCTAGAGAGCATTTGGATGATCCAGAAAAGGATTGGGAGAATGTCATATGGTCAGATGAAACCAAAATAGAAAGTTTTGGTAAAAACTCAACTTGTCGTGTTTGGAGGAGAAAGAATGCTGAGTTGCATCCAAAGAACACCATACCTACTGTGAAGCATGGGGGTGGAAACATCATGCTCTGGGGCTGTTTTTCTGCAAAGGGACCAGGACGACTGATCCGTGTAAAGGAAAGAATGAATGGGGCCATGTATCGTAAGATTTTGGGTAAAAACCTTCCATCAGCAAGGGCAATGAAGATGAAACGTGGCTGGGTCTTTCAGCATGAAAATGATCCCAAACACAACGAAGGAGTGGCTTCGTAAGAAGCATTTCAAGGTCCTGGAGTGGCCTAGCCAGTCTCCAGATCTCAACCCCATGGAAAATCTTTGGAGGGAGTTGAAAAGCCGTGTTCAGCCCCAAAACATCACTGCTCTAGGGGAGATCAGCATGGAGGAATGGGCCAAACTACCAACAACAGTGTGTAAAAACCTTGTGGAGACTTACAGAAAACGTTTGACCTCTGTCATTGCCAACAAAGGGTATATAACAAAGTATTGAGATGACCTTTTGTTATTGACCAAATACTTATTTTCCACCATAATGTGCAAATAAATTCTTTAAAAATCAGACAATGTGTTTTTCTGGATTTTTTTTCCTATTCTGTCTCTCATAGTTGAAGTGTACCTATGATGAAAATTACAGGATGAAATAAAGGCTGCTATTGTGGACCATGTTCTCAATCATGGCCTTACTGTAACACCGGTTGAACTCAATAACGAGGGAGAACTGGATCAAAATGCAGGGTAAAACTTGAAATAAGAAAATAAGAGTCTAAATAATAACAAAAACACCAGGGAACACAAGGTGCAGAACTGAGAACACCAAACAGTCATACAAGGACAGAAGAGGAAACACTGAGGTTTACACGTGCATGGTTATTTTGAAAAACAGAGACATTTCCCCAGGGACGTCGTTAGGCCTATTTTAGGGGGGCTGAAGCTACCCCAAAATGTTCCTAAGCCCCCCTAAATGATAATAAGAACAGCATAATTCGATTTATCAATAACCGTATCCTCATTCATATTTAGACGCAACAATATCCAGGTACAAAAAATAGCCGAGAAGTCGGAAGTTTAAATGAAGATTAAATGTCCTTAGTTTTCGTCTTTGTCAATGTATTTCATAGAGCAAATAACGCTCAGCTGCATTTCCTTTCCCTGCGTCTCTCACTCACGAGTCTCTCTCGCATACACGTGCCACACACACACACACACACACACACACACACACACACACACACACACACACACACACGCACACACACACACACACACACACACACACACACAGCCCTCCCTGCACACCGCCCGCCGCCTCCATGAGAACGAGTGTTCGACGCTCGACGAGAAAGCAAGTTCAAGCGAAAGGTTGGTATCTCGTGAACACCTTTACACAATCACACATTAAAAAGTGGTATAAAAATATTTTTAATTCTGAAAATAGTTTTTTCAGTGTAATGTTAATGTCGAGAAGCGATGGCTACTTTAGAAAGTTAATTAGTCGCAAATTTGAGGTAAAATGCACTTGGGTTGTCGATGTCAAAACACGATATAAGCTGTGATTCAAATATTAAATAATGTAATGTCATTAGTTTACTCTTACACTGAATGTTTGCTGCTTCAGTCTAGATGAGTGGGCTATTGTATAGGGTAAATTTAGTATAGGGTGTTAAAATTGTACAGCTGTGGTCTTTGTATAGGTTTAGCTCAATTTAGGTTTAGGTTAAGCTATTTGTATTTTAGCTCAAAGATGGGTTGAATACATGCGGTTCATGTATGTCTTCTTTAGTCTGTTGGCTCTTTAGGTTTTTTACTGGCACACTTACACATTTTGCACTTACAAGTGTGACTGTTTACATATTAGATGTGAGTGCAAAGATTTTGCAAACACAAGTTACAAATGCCCTGGGGGCTAAGCCCCCCCTGTCTTCCAATCCTAGTGACGTCCCTGCATTTCCCTTTGTTTGCGGCTTTCGTTTACATGCAAACGGAGAATTCGCCTCTGAAAACCAATCTTTCTAAAAACTCTGGCCAGAGTGGAGATTTTGAAAATCTTCGTTTGCACGTTTGTATGTAAACTGAGACAAACGGGTGTTTAGGCAGCACAGTATGCGCCAGAGCTCGCACCTACCTCTAAAGTGTTACCTATGTTTACACGTGATCATGAAAGCGTTCAAGGTAGCAGTTGGATTTATTTTGGTGCAAACTCTTGCGTGTTTGCATTTGCAAATACAGCTGTCGAGGAGCTATTCGTTGCTATTTTCGGGATTCTGGTTGGCTTACGTGGGCTTGAGCTTCTCGTTACACCGCCACCTACAGGTTTGGCATGCTCTTGACGGCATATATACACGGGTACGTGTAATTGAACAATTTTCTGAAAACTGACATGTGTGCACAATGTTATTTTTGAAACCGGAGAGGCTGAAATGTCAGTTTATGAAAATAGCCACCCACGTGTAAACATGGCCTGAGGGTTATATACACAAGATAACAAGGGGCTAATGAGAAACAGGTGTGAGTAATGAATATGGCAACAAACAAGGCAGCAATCGAAACAAAAGCAAACAGGACAGGCTTGTGCTGTGCTGATAGCAGCTTCTCGAAGGAACTTGTGCTGTACCTGTGGAGAGGAGATGTTCATGGCTGTGTCCATGTGATGGTCCTCATGATGGTGGGCTCGCTCAACTCTGACAGAGACCGTGTGTTTCTGGCCCGTGGAGTCCCAAGCGTGCACAGAAAACACCTTGTAGCCTTCATGAAGAGTCACTTGCCTCTTGAGTGTTACAGTCCCACCCGTGTCCACATCAACCCACTCGTCCGCTGACTGAAAGAGCGTTCTTGTTCTTTCATTGCATGTATTGAAAATTACTGTCAGAAAGAGAGATTCAATTGGCACAATAAAGCGTCACGTATGTAAACCTGGTTCCCGGAGTGGGGAACAAGTCGCTGTGTCAGTCGCTGATGATATGGAAACTCCTACAGGTGTGACAGTGGTCTGAAATAGTGTTGTCAAAAATACCAGAACATCAACTTCATGATTAGTCAGTAAAATAAGGGTTGCCAAGTCAATACTCAATGTTTTAAAACATAATGATATCAACTTTTTGTAGTAACGTAAAATGGGTCAATCCAGTACTCACTGATAAGATATCTCAGTGTGAGCAATTCAAGGAGTTGTTAAGCACTTAACTCTCTTTTCATGTGTGTCCACTTCATGGTAGGGATGAGAACACTATGTCGCTGGAAATTCTAACAAAATATGGTCAGATAAATTGCTTCCTGGATTAGAAACATCTGAAGAGCGATGGCATGTATTGTTGAGGCACAGGTGATGCAGCATTTTGGAGTACCATCAGTCAAGAAATGTGTGTGATTCTATACAGGCTTCAGACAATTGTTGAACTCATAGCATCAGTGATATACATCATTAATCGACACTTATTCTGAGCTTCAACACTTAAACTCAATTCAACTGTAAAGGAGAATCCAAATGCAGCATGAACAATTTAATCAGAAACAACATAAACAGAAAATCCAAGAACAAGAGTATCAAAAGACAGGCATGAGCACAACAACACTTACAGGAGCAATGACCGACAAACAACAACTGAAGCCCTGGGGTATAAATACACAAAGGAAAACAAGCTTAACAAATGAACAAGACACACATTGGGAGACTAATCAACATGAACAACTACAAAATCAAGCACAGGAAACACTTTAACATAAAAGTCCGAAGACAGACACAGAGCATATGTGACATCAAAACTAATGAAAGCAGATTTAGTAGATACAGTGCATGTAAACAATGTAATCAAATGTTCACAGTTACAGTTAGAAAGATCTCTAGTGTAGATATATCACTTAGCCAAATATTAAACTCTTAATGTTAATTTGCTTCAGTGTTTTGTTTAAAGAGATCAGTCTACCTCTTCCTAGTCGTTCTCCTTGGTGAAGCTCATCTCTGTGCACTTTCAAAACCAGCAACTCCGACTCAAAGCCAGGTGCACATGGAGACTCCTCCGCAAATCCACACAAAAAGACCTAATTCGAAATATATTAAATCTCTTTATGTAACATATATACACTTGAAATGTAAGGTATTTTGATTATTAATCACTTCCAGCACAACAGCATTCATTTTTGCTTTTGCACAAAACATCTTTCAAATGACATGAATACCTTTCTCACTCGGACACAAACACAACCTAAACTCTATGCAATTACAGGCCAGTTATTTGCATGCACATATACATACTTTTTTCAAGACATTATACAAAAATATATCTGCAAGCAGCAATTATAGGGGCCAAGAACAAAGACATGATAAGCCATGCCAACATGGCTGGGAGCATCAGAAAAAAAACTGCAGCAATGAGCAATTAAAGACATTTTAAGATGTTTTAAGCAAATGACAATCATTAGATTTAATGGTTTATCACTTTTAAAGATGTTTTAGGCCAGTGGTTTCAACCACGTTCCTGGAGGCCCACCAACAGTGCACATTTTGCATGTCTCCTCAATCAGACACACCTGATTCAGGTCATCAGTTCATTACTAATGACTCCAAAACCTGATGTGGATGTGTCAGACAAAGGAGAAATGCAACATGTGCACTGTTGGTTCAGAATCACTGTTTTAGGCAAATGGCTGAAAATCATAAGTACAATCATTAGTAATTTGATTGAATGGTTTATCACTTTTGACCAATAGGTGGCGCTGTGACCAAACTGATGTGTTGTGCTCAGAGTGAGGTGACAATGACACATGCAAAGTTTGGGGTCAATTTGCCAAAGCATAATTTTCAGCATAGAGTCGTTTTGGCATATTTTCTCAAATATGTTGCTGCAGAATAAAAAAAAATGGATTCTTGTATCAACACAAAATCCATAACTTTTGTCGTCACAGTCTGAAGATGATGCAATTCAATTCTGTTGAAAATTGGACAAACGGACTAGGAGGAGTTAAGAAAAGTAGGTTATGAAAGAAAATCAAAATGGTGGACAGGAAGTTTGGCCGACTGCGGCCAAATTGATATCCATGTTCTCGGCATGACCCAAAGAATCATTACAATAATTTCATCAAAAGTTATTTCATTATAATATTTGACCACAAGGCGGCGCTGCCCTGAAACATTTTGAGCTTTGTCAGGGAATGGTGTCAGAGACACATACAGAGTTTTGTAATGATATGCCAATGTGTTATGGCCAAAATAGCGTTTGACACAGCATGCTGGACTGAATCAGTTTTGATCAATTTTTGGCCAAAGCGTTCAGAAGTTGTAAGCACAAATAGCCAGTAGGTAGCACTGTGCCAAAACTGTACAGGTCATGGCTGTCATAACACACACCAAATTTGGTCAGAATACACTAAAGCGTTGTGGAGATTTTTCACGTTCATTTTTCTGCATTTTATTCAAGAACGGTTTCCATAACTTTTTGTCGGCATGGTCTGAAGATGATTTGGTTACATTTTTGTGAAAATCTGAGGATTCGAAAAAAAGTAGGTTTGTCGGGAAATGCTAAATGGCATGCAATCAGAGGAACAAATGATTTTGTTTCAAGCCCTTACAGTTCAAAAGTTATTAGCATAAACTTAGGTGCAACTTTGAACAGTTGGTGGCGCTAGAGCAATTGAGTTAGAGACTCCACATTTGCTGTGGTGACAGTTCAGACTGTTGTGAACCAGCGGTTCTATGGGCTGCCAAACACTCAAGTGCAGAAGAAGACTGCCAATGGATATAATAGGTGCCTACTCAGCTTCTGCGCATGGCCCCTTATAAGCTGAATAAGCCATAAATGCTAGTGCTATGGAAGAATGACTTGATGGATGTGAAATGTAATGCAGTACCAAGCTAAAACTTTGTAATAAAAATTTGGGGAAGTTTTGAAAAAGTGACTGAAATATTGAGCAATGTGTCCTAGTGATTGATCTCTACACACAGATAGATGTATGCA
This sequence comes from Gobiocypris rarus, assembly GCA_023029165.1. Classification (NCBI taxonomy): domain Eukaryota; kingdom Metazoa; phylum Chordata; class Actinopteri; order Cypriniformes; family Gobionidae; genus Gobiocypris; species Gobiocypris rarus. Next base: position 1,345,488 of record CM040912.1, read on the forward strand.
TGTCACAAGATCGCTTTATCATAAAATCATAATACAAAATATGGTAAACAGGTTTGGCATGCTGTCCTTTTTTAAATATTAGTTTAATTCAAATCGAGCTGTTCATTTATTGAATAAATGAGCTGTTATTTATTGAACAGCTCTCTCCTGCCAGTGTCCCTGATGGTGCAACAGCTCTCGAGTTGTTTCTTTACCTGTTTCGGTTACAACTGAGAGAAAAGGAGCCATAGTTTCAGAAATCATGTGTAAAGTATTATCAAAAATATATGTAGGCTATATAATGAATATTTTTAGATTTTCATGTTTTCAGATTGCACGTTTTGGTCTGGGACAATGATTGTATTAAAAAAGTTTTAATATGTACTTCATATAACTAATGATTTTTATCAAATGGTTCATACACACACACACACACACACACACACACACACACACACACACACCACCCCCTCTTCCAGTCGCAATTCTTATAGGGCCAGTGTACAATTTTAACATGCAGCACATAATTGAAATGCACCACATAATTTGAAACATCTGTCAGTAAAAATAAGCAAAGGCTCCTACATAGATATTATGATATTTAGCTTTTTAACACGTAACTTTATTAAATATCTTAAAGAACAAATAAAATAAAATCATCTTTTCAAGAAATAAAAATATAGATAAGTATTCTCTAAACATGATGAGTACAATCAGACACTAATAAAGACATGATGAAATCCTACCTTACAGAGGAAAATAATAACTCCCAGTCGCATCTTCATTGTGTCCATTGGAAGCAGAACGTGTTGAAAGGTCCTTCGGGTCTCACTTCCTCGTTGGTTTTTAAGACTGCACGCTATTTAATGGCTTGAGTTGCACAAATACCCTCACATGAGACAGTTATCTGTTTAGGGGGCGGGTATGTCTAAGGGTGTAATGAGTGATGTAATGTGCTTCCAAATATATATTTACTAAAAAATAAATAACATTATTAAACTAAAAATGTAAACTTCCTACATTTCTCAGTGAATAAAGGCTACATTATAACACTATTTCACAATTTAGTACAGTATTGTTATGACTTGACTGGAAACAAGAAGGTCTATGATATCTTAAGGAATCTGTATCTGTTAGCATTTTCAATAACCTCAAGGGCAGTTTCTGGGCTCATAAAGTATTCATTACAATATTATCCATAATTTACCATTATTTACCTATACAAAATATTCTGGTCAAAACAGCAGTTTATTATTTTCTTTCTCTTTTTTTTAATAGCAAACAAAAATCATTCTATACCAAAGTATTTTATTTTTTCAAAAATCTATATACTGCCAGCGTTAACATCTGAGCCCAGACTGTTATTCTCACTTCTTTCTTTTTTCAATTGCTAACACACACTGGTCAAAACTGAAACCACTTGTCACTTCACACTCTTATAGCACTTTTTACAATAGATTGTTTCAAAGCAGCTTTACAATGATAACAGGAAATTAATGCAACAATGTTTTTGCTGTACAGCAGCTCTAGACGAAAGCCATTGACAGGCTTAAGTACAATTTTGATTAATTTCCATTGAAAAAACATCATTAGTTATTAACTTAGGGGCGCTTTCACGACAATGTTTTCAACTGAACATTTTTTTTAATTTAATTTACACAACAACAGAGTTTTGGTGGCCTGAGAACGCAACCCTTGAAATAGGTTTGAAAGTGCACGTTTTTGAAAGCATGCAGTATTTTTAGTAGTTTTTGTGGATCTGTGTAAACATTGTCAAAACTCTTCACAAATTCAGCAAAACAGAAGTCTGTGCAGACCAAACAGACATGCATTCAACGGCCACATTCAAAACCCATGAACTTTTTTGTTCTTCAAACTCCATCGTCTGAAAAACACTATATGTGCAGCACATTTTTCAAATGCTATAGCACACTGCTTACAAAATAGTTAAAAACACATAAAAAAAAGGCAAATTTCATTGCATTTCTACAGTATTTTCTTTAAATGTAGAAAATCTGAGCAAAAAATTAAATAATAATAATTCCAAAGACAGCTAATTGCAATTTCAGCTGAAAGTCTACTCAGGTGTTTTAAGACCCTTATATACCTCAAGTGAAATCTAAGAACAAACTGGTGTGATGTCATACTGAACAAATTCGGGCCAAAATTAAGTTTGTTAATAAAAATAATAATAATGCATTTTATTTGTAATGCACTTTACATTTCTGCAATCTCAAAGTGCTACAGAGCATCTAGAAGTACAATAAAAACACAGTTAATTAAATACAAAAAAATAGGAAAAACTATTTAAAAACTATTTAGTTGGTAATTTGAAACAGTTTGTTCTGGCTTTGGTCTGTGATGATTGCATAATAGGAAGGTGTGAACAGAGGCTCTGCCTTCTTTGACGAGGAACTCAGTAACACTTTATTTAAGGTTTTTAATTCTCACTATTAACTATTTGCTTATTAGCTAGGGCTGTCAAAATTGCTCAAAAATGACGTTCAAAATATTCCCTCTAAAAAAAACACACGAATATTCGAAATATTCGAACATCTGGTTGCGCATATTGTGAATGACGTGCATTTCATCAATAACAGGACTAATTCATACAAAGAGACATAACTACTTGTATAGGTAGTCTATTTAAGTTTAAACATATTTGACAACGTATTACCTACACAAAAAACAAGTAAATCAACTGATGACCAAGACCGCAGACCTCCCTCACTCTCTCTTGCCCTCACCTTCAAGCCTTGGTTATACTTGTTTTTGTTCTCATGTCACAAGTAATAATAAGTTTTAATGAGTTTTACACGATTCTTCTGTAGTGTGGTTTTTGGTGAAGTGTACTAAAATAAATATCATCACCTGTGTACATAAGTACACTTCTTCTCAATGCTTTTTCCTGATGGTTTATAGAACAATTACTCCGAGTCGCCCTCTGTCATTTCAACGACGAGCGCATCAAGTATAAGCGCCTCGTCCGTTTGGAGAGGAGCACGCGCAGTCAGCGGAGGCTCGCGCGCGGAGCCAGTGTTTTTAAACAGTCTATGGGAGCCAGGCGAAAGTATAAACAAGGCTGTGAGTTAGCACGCCCACTCGCAAAGCAGACAGCCACGCCCCTACTACCGCGGGCGTTTTTTCCACTTTTTTTTAATTCGAATATTAATTTTCACCTTCGAAATTCGTTTTTTTTTAAACTATTCGAATATATATTCGAATTTAGAATATTCATTGACAACCCTATTATTAACATGCATATTACTAGGAAATTGGCTGTTTTTTAGTACTTATAAAGCACATATGAATCCCTTATTCTGCATGACCTTATTCTACATCCCTTAATCCTACCCAATACCTAAAATTAAATGCTAAAAAACTACCTTACTCTCATTATCGTGGACTGCGTCAGAATGTTCGCTAACAGTATACCGCTGATCACATATTTTGAACTTCTTTTTACCCCAGAGCAAAGAATGAAAGAGAACTTCACCATAAGCATATTAGGGCCTTTAGTTCACGGAATGGGGGTTTCACTTAGAAGCTTACAAGGGTAACAGCATGTTCCTGCGCATTCCTGTCTGATCTGTGGAGTGATCTGGCGCAGCACGTGTGTTCTCTATGGGCGCTTCGAGTTTTTCCTTTACTAAAAGAGCTACACGTGGCACGTCTTTTTTAAGATGTATCACCCGTGTGTTTCTGGGTGTGGTCAACTAGTTAGTTCATCTGATGGGCACGAGCGCTTCCCCACGTGCACGCAGAGACAGCATTTGTGGATGACTCATGTTCCCACTGCGGAAACATGACCATCGCAATGTTGCGGTCAAAATTCAATGACCTTCGTAAAGGTAGAGTCCCCTCTGCCACACCCCAATCAATTCCCTCCACGAGAGGGAATACTTTGGCTGGTGGCCAGGGTGATTTGAGGGTGACTGTGTGGAACAACCTGACAATTGTTCCTTGGGCCACACCCCCTTCTAGCACATTGCAACCCATTGTTTGCCAGGTGAGGTTTCTGGTTCGTCTCGTGGCGGGCCCAGTGTCTCATTCGGAGCGCTGGCAGATGATGCTATGCCAAGGTGGGCTGGATTCCTCCAGAGATAAGGATTTGGCTGTGCTGCCTTCCTTGGGGGTGCCAGCATTGCCCGAGTCTGATCCAGAGTTGATGGCCATGCTTACCCGAGCAGCTAAGAGCATTGCGCTTGAGTGGAACCCTCCGCCATGTACCGAGAACTCAAGGCTGGATGATTGGTTCTTGGGGGTGGCCCGTGCTGACACTCATCTGCACCCGCCTACAGTTCCGTTCTTCCCGGAAATGCATGAGGTCACAAAATCGTGGAAGTTCCTGTTAACTTCACGCGATCGACGGGTCCTCCACCTTCACTGCTCTCGATGGCACATCGGCCAAAGGTTGCACTTGGGTCCCTGCAGTGATGCACTCTGTAGCGATGCAGTTAAGCCCTCAGAGCGTTTCCACCTGGCGTGGTGACCCAAAGCACCCATCTCAGACCTTTAGGTTCATGTCTTCTCTGGTGGTGAAGACCTACATAGCTGCGGGCCAGGCCGCATCCACTCTGCATGCTATGGCCATCTTGCAGGTCCATCAGGCCAAGGTGCTCAGAAGCATCAGGAACGTCATTTATGGCTCAACCTTGCAGATATGCGGGAGGCTGAGAGAACCAAGTTCCTCAACTCCCCTATCTCTCAGGCTGGGCTCTTCGGCAGGGCGGTCGAGAACTTCGCCCAATAGTTTTCGGCCACACAGAAGCAGACTGAGGCAATAAAACATATTCTGCCCCGGTCGCCAGCTGCTGCTTCCACCCAGTCTCCAACTCAGACGCCTCAGTATGCTCCCCGTCGAGGGCGCACCCCCTGTGGCTCCTGCCCCTCTCACTCGGCCCCAACAGCGGCCTTCACCCAGGCCCCGGCGTGGAGGAGGTTGCAGGAAGGCAGCCCAGCCCATCTCCGCCCCAAACCTGCCGGTCTCCTCCCCACTTTCGGGGAGTCCGCTATACCATGATAGGGTGCAATGCCCCTGTTATGCATACGGAGGTCACCACCATACTGGTGAAGGGTGTGATCGAGACCGTCCCTCCAGCCGAGATGATGTCCGGTTTCTACAGCCCCTACTTCATTGTACCCAAGAAGGACAGTGGGTTACGACCAATCCTGGACCTCTGCATCTTGAACCGAACCCTTTACAGGCTTGCATTCAAGATGTTGTCAGCCAAATGCTTTTTCGAATGTGTTTGTCTGAGGTGTTATTTCGAGGGGCAGGTATACCAGGACATGGTACTTCCATTTGGGTTAGCCCTGTTTTGCGTCTTCAAAAAGTAATTGAGGCAGCCCTTGTGCAACACAGGGTTTGCATCCTGAACTCTCTCTACAACTGGCTGATACTAGCTCACTCTTGAGAGCAGGTTTGTGAACACAGGGAACTGGTGCTCTAGTACCTCGCCCGTCTGGACCTTCAGGTCAACTGGGAAAAGAGCAAACTCTCCCCCATGCAGACAATCTCTTTTCTCGGTATGGAAATTGACTCAGTCACCATGTACACGCAGCTTACGAGCGAGTCCACGCAGTCACTGCTGACTTGCCTGAGTAAATTTGAGGGAAAGAGTGCAGTTCCACTGAAGTTATTTTAGAGGCTCCTGGGGCATATGGTATCAGCAGCAGCAGTCACGCCACTCGACCTGCTTCATATGTGACCAAAATGGGCATGGCACCCTCGTCAAACCTTAACCCCATGGTCAAACCTCTCTTTTCTACAGGCCCGAGTGCTCTTAGACTGACTTTACAGGCATGTTGTTGTGTCAACAGATGCCTCCAGCATGGGCTGGGGTGCCATGTGCAATGGACATGCTGCACCTATGGCATGTAAATTGCCTCGAGTTGCCGGCAGTACGTCTAGCCTTGCAGTTTTCGAACACTGCTGAAGAAAAAGCATAAACTGCACTGATGCACTAGCGCACAACTGGCCACAGGGTCTACGCAAGTATGTGTTTCCCCCAGTGTGTCTTTTCGCACAGGTCCTGTGTAAGATCAGGTAGGACCTCGCAACAGCCCCTCCCTGGCCAATACCTCTGAGGAAGGACCTTAAGATCACTTAAGCTAGAGCCTTGTCCACAAGACACGCCTATGCTCTGAAGTGGAACCTCTTCATCACCTAGTGTGCTTCTCGCGAGAATATCCCATAAAATGCCAGATCGGGTCTGTGCTCTTCTTCCTCCAAAAAGGGTTGGAACGAAGGTTGTCTCATTCCACTCTGAAGGTTTATGTGGCTGCGATCTCTGCATACCATGACCTTGTAGATTTAAAAACGGTAGGACAGCATGACCTGGTCATCAGGTTCTTTTAGAGGAGCAAGGAGGTTAAATCCAACTTCCTGATTCCAGTCCAGTCCCCTGAATCCGCCACTGGTATCTTCCAGCTCTTTAGCTCTGCCCCCACCACTAACTCTCCAGCTTCACCTTGGGCTTCCCAATTCCCATCTTGGCACAGTGTTATAGAGTCCACTGTTTCACCTCAGGCCTCCAGGCCCATGTTTCCATCTTGGCATGTCAGCCCTAGGACTCCTTCGTCCCTCTGGCTCAGCCTCATTAAGTCATTGCCACTCTGCCTCCACCACGGACTTCCTTTTCTCCGGCTTCCCCATTGTCAGCCCGGTCTGGCGAGCTCCACTTTGGGCTCCCAGGCCGTGGATGTCTCCCTTGGCCATTGGCCTCTCAGCTCCATCTGGGTCTCCATCAGTCAAGAGGCGAGGCGAGAGGCGAGTACATAGTCGGACACAGGCTTGAATTCCAGGCACGCTTTGTCAACCGAAAATGCCTGCAGGTCCCCTACCCTTTTGATGGAGGCCAAAGCGATCAGGAGCGCCGTCTTTATAGACAGGAACTTAAGCTCCACTGACCACAATGGCTCGAAGGGAGGCCTCTGCAGAGCATCTAACACAACTGAGAGGTCCCAAGAGAGCACGAGGAGGATTTAGTCTCCTTGCTCCCCTCAGGAACCTGATGACCAGGTCGTGCTGACCTACCTTTTTGTTGTTCAGGAAGTCGTGGTGGGCAGATATAGCGGCCCTGTACACTTTAAGGGTGGAAGGAGACAGCCTTCGATCCAACCCTTCTTGGAGAAACGAGAGCACGGACCCGATCGGGCAGTTCTAGGGGCTTTCTTGACGAGAATAGCACCAGGTGACGAAGAGGTTCCACTTCAACGCATAGGCGTGTCTTTAGACTCTGCCCTAGCGGAAGTGATGGTAGCCACCACCGCAGGTGGCAGCGTACTCAAACCTGCCGCGTCCCATCCAGGAGCCACACGTGGAGGTTCCACAGATCGGGACGCGGGTGCCAAAGGGTGCCCCGTCTCTGAGATAGGATGTCCTTCCTCAGAGGAATAGGCCAGGGAGGGGCTGTCGCAAGGAGTAAGAGTTCCGGGACATCTCGGCTGGAGGGACAGGCTCGATCGCACCCTTCCCCAGCAGGGTGGCAACCTCCGCACGCATGACTGGGACATTGGGCCCCACCATGGTATAGCGGACTCCCCGGAAGCGGGGAGGAGCCTGCGCGAACTGAATCGCGTAGCCGAACCTGATGGTCCTCGCGACCCAGCGGGACAGACCCGGAAGCTGAAGCCAGGCTCCCAGATACTACACCAGCGGGGTCATTTGAACGACAGGTTAACATCTGCGCCCTGACAGAGGAGACCAGGGAAGGACGCGCGTTCCACGGGGGTCTGCTCTGAAAGGATGTGAGTGGCGGGACCCGGGGGTGGCGCATACTCTCATTGCCAGTCTCTGGTTGCTCAGGGATGGGTTTGTGAGTTCTTTCTTTAACCACATTGGGGTGCTGCTGACCCGGGGGCCAGCAGCTGAACAAAAGATTCTCCCCCGGCCCTCCACCGGGGGAAGGAGTGGCCCTGCTGCCATCTCCCTGAAAGAACTGCTCATCCCTGAGCTGTCCGCGTCAGGAGCGCCACTTAGCCTGGCGTTTCTTCGCGGGCTGCGGGGCTGGAGCGGACTGGGGCGCCTTCCTGCGGTGAGCATTCTGAGACTGCGCGGGCGGCTGGGTGGAGGCAGCACCAGGCCGCCGGGGCAGTATATGCTTAATAGCCTCAGTCTGAGAGTCTTAAAACGTGTGTGTTTTGTTTGGGAGAGGAGCACACGAGGGGGCTGATAGCGAAGCCCAAAAAAAGTGCATCCATCCATCATAAAAGTAATCCATACGGCTCCAGGGGGTTAATTAAGGCCTTCTGAGGTGAATAAAAACATCCATATTTATAACTTTATAAACTATAATAACTGGCTTCTGACCAACGGCCATACGCATGTCTTGTTCCGGCTGAATTTCCACAGCAGGTCGGAAAATACGGAATACATTATTTTCCAGAGTCGTTTACTGCGGTTTCCTGCATTCTAGGGCTACACAATATATCAAAATTATTTCTATATCGCAAACGTACATAACAATGGCATGCAATATCTGAGTGATTTTAATAGGCTTTAATTAAAGTTTTAGGTCGATGGGCACATGACTGTTACCTACATGACGTGCTTGACATTAAAAGAGTTACTATAGGAATACCACATACCACAATTTTGGCTTTTGGTTTTGATTTGGTACCACAATCTTATACCGAAATAGCGATATTAAATCAATACCATACAGGGTCTGAATTTTGGGGCGGGTATTGCACATAATTTTACTCGTATATTTCGCGTTTATAACTCGGGAAAATTTCCACAAATGCATATTAATGAATCAACACTTTCAGCAAAAATACGCATCTCCCTTCTCTATCTACATGGGATGGGAGCTCTTTGCGTCCTCCCAACCGCCTGTAAAGAGCTTGCGGGTTCCAAATGTAATTAGTTCTGAGCGTGTTGAGTGAGATTCAAACTTCACATTTGTCGGTTTCACGTCAGTTTGGGTAGCGCACTGCCATCTAGCAGTGGACTTCGGAACAGCAGCATATACCGAAATTAGCTGATATTCATGATATTGTACCGTTTGAAATCAATCCCTGATCATCCCTGATCAAAAAACAAACTGCTACTTGGGCACAGAGATATCAGAAAGACATGCACAACACACGTTGACGGATGTTTGGGGATTTCATATGTTGCATGATATCTCTGCGCCCAAGTAGCAGTGCTTCCGCTGTGCTTCCCTATAATATAGTCCCAAGTCAATATCTGCCTAGGAAATCACCTAGTCTACGCAGGCCACAAGAAGTAATTAGGTGTTTTGGGTTTTTTTGGATCACTTTTACTCGGGACATGCTAGCTGGCAACATAGGATTCCATTCATTATGCTAAGCTTATGCTTAAGCGGCGACCCTGCCAAACTAAAACAATGCATGCACTGAGACAAAAATGGATTTGCCCACATATCTAAATGTAGGAAAGATGTTGAATAAGCCCTATTTCTAAAAACGGTGGCGTGTTCCTTTAAGTGAACGCCATCAGCTGGGAAAGAAACCAGATGCGTGTCAATGGGATCCGTGCAGTAAACTTAACCCTGTCTGTCAATCAACAAAAGAAAATCAATCAGTGCTCTTTACTGAATAACCTCTGTAACTTTATTATGAATCAATGTATATTCCATAATATGAAGACTATGCAGTGTATTTGTTTTACATTTGATTATTCAGTTTCTGAATTGTTTCTTACTTGAAGGCTACATGTTCTTGATGTTTAGTTTTAGATTGATATAATTTACCAAATTGAGCTTTTTGAGTGTTTGGTATTTAAATATTGGCATTAAATATCTTTGTTTGTTTACATTGATGTTGAAATTATATCGTCAGATTTGTGACATTTTACATTTTGCTAAAACACTGCTGGTCACTTTCAGAAGCTGTAGCGCTGCTTTCTTTTCCCAGAAAGAATGTAAAACACATAAACAGTATCACTCAGTTGTTACATATTTTTAAATATAATTTAAATAGATTTTACACATTCAAAGCAATATCACACAGCACCACTGCATTCTGCTAGGAAAATGCTTGTTTTGCAAAGACGGACTTGCTATATTAAAATAGATGGAGGAACTGCTGTCGACCAGATGGTTGAAAAGAGGAATTTAAACTCTAAATAGATCGATCAGATAAAATTGTGGTCAGAATTTGTAAAAATTTGATTCATGTGGTTTTCTCAGTGTTCCCATTCTAGACGAGACCAGATGCTTCTGGAACACCTGCCCTGACAAATGGGCTGATAAAAGTATAAAGTTCAAGTGGAAGGGGCTGATGGAGCTGCAGCTCCGCTCCTGAAAGAGGAGGAAGTCAACACTTCTGCAGTGTCAGCATAAAGAAAGGGGTGGGGGGTCAGTTCCTGTGTCCTCTGGTGATTGAAATCAGAATGATACTCAAGGCAATATGGATTTTATGATTTAGATTAAGGGGTATTCAACTAAAGATAATTTCTTCCCCAGTGGAGGTCCGAATAGTACTTTTTTTGGAACCGTTATACATTTCTATCGGGGCAGCCGCAGTACTTTATAAAATACAAATCCTAAAAACTCAAAATAATACCCAGATAGCAGACAAACACTGAATCAATGTTGAATCAATGTTAATGCATCAACTAAAATACAATTTAATCAATGTTGAAATTTAACATTGATTTTTCATCAGGTTTGCACCCTGAAATAATGTTATTTCAACGATGAAAAATAAACCCACTATTTTTTCAACTATAATTAAATCATTTATTTAACACTGAATCAACATTGAATCAATGTTGATGCATTGATCAAATTATCATTGAAAAAATGTTGAAATCTAACATTGATTTTTCATCAGGTTTGCACCCTGAAATAATGTTATTTCAATTATGAAAAATAGATCAAGATGGGCATAAAATCAATATTTTTTCAACTTAAATTAAATCACTTATTTAACATTGAATCAACATAGAAACACTTTAAAATCAATCTTGCTTTATGTACAGCAGGATTCTATGCCAGTTAATTGTCTCTTTATTTTATTCCTTTCAATCAGAGACCATGTATGGCTGCAATTGATATGATTTTGTATCAAAAAGTCACTCAAAGTAAACAACATCCTTCAGTTCACATGCAAATGTATTTATTTATGCCCCACAGTTACAACAGGAAATCCCACATTGTCTTAAAACAATTACATCTGAATTTATAACACAAATGCCAGGAGAAGAGCCTGGAAAAACATGACAACCTGCATCTGCAAAATGGAAGTAAATACAAATGGAAACTTGCCAATAAAGACAGAAATGGGACAGTACTACTGAAAGAAAGAAGGTAGAAGAAAGAATTAAATACTCTAAACTCTGGGGTTTCCACCATGAGCAATGCCCCAAGCCTTTCAGGGGCGTAATGGAGACATTTCTGCACCATCCCAGCAAAGAGAAACTCCGAGGCCTCCTTTTATCAGCATTCACTTGTAAGGCATCGAAAACAACAAGAAGTTAGTACATATTTGGAAGTGTGGTTAATTAAACATTATAAATGTACTACAAAATTAAGTGAAACTTGAAATTTTATCAAAATCTTTACATCCCAGTTAAAACTCACTGAATTTAAATTCAAGGCTATTTAATGAATTTTAGTATAGACTTTTCCCTTTAAAGCATCTGCAGACTCACAGGAGGAATGAATGGAAAAGCAAAGTGAAATCCGATGTTTTATCTTATAGTATTATTATATTTAATAGTAAATAATAGTAAAGAGATAAATACAAGTGTGAAAGTGAAACAAGTAAATTAATGATCAAGTAGCTAAATTAATAAAAGAGGAGCTGGATAAGCTACACAGTGGTTTGGAAGAGATTATCCATTTACAACACGAACTGGAGGCGCAACAGTTTGCTACATTTCTGCAGTTTGATATAGCAGTTTGATACAGCTGCCTACAGTACTAAAGATCTCACTCTTTTCTTGCCGCATTAAAGATGAAATTGGAATGATGTGATTGTGTTCGGCCCTCGTGAGGGTATCGCACCGCTGAAGCAGAGCTCTGAACCGATTGTCCTGTTTCCCCTCACCGTGTCGATAGGTCAATCAGTCCGTAGCTCTGCTTCAGCTGTGCGACACTCACGAGGCCGACCAGAATTACTGCCATGACAGAAATTCATCTAGCCGTCCGATCGCCTCTCGTTTCTACACTGGACGAATATGGGATGACAGAGTATGAATGGTACAATGAATGCATGTACGGCACCATTTCCACAAATACACATCTTATTTGTTGCACGCACAAATCATTTTGATACTAAAATCATCCCATAGACAAACACCTCACAACAAACGATGCATGACAAAGTTAAAAACTGGCCCGAGCCAAATAAGAGTTGCACGAGTCAGAATTCGGTTCGAAATCGTACAAAAATCACAGTATATGGCAATCTTAAGAAATAAAGATGAATAAATATATGATAGGGTTTGGTGAAAAACAAACTGAAACTCAATGTATTAAGATGATCCTGGCCACTGGTTGTGTACGAGGGCGTTCACGTGACTCTATTAACATCGCAGTTCACTCTGACTCGCCCAGAAGAAGCACAAAAGTTGTAAGAAATAAAGAAAAATAAAAACACAAATGAAAATTGAGATGCATTTTATTAATATTTTTGTACTTACCTCTGAAAAACACTGTCGCTGTCATGCGTCTGTCTTTTCATGCTTGAAGTCTGTTAAGCTATGCTTTGATCTGATTGGTGGTTGGCAGCCAGATTAAAACTGCATTACTGCCACCTACTGGATTGGATTTTGCATTCAATAAGTAGGGGAAAATATTCTAAATTCTTTATTAACAGTCACAAAAATCTTTATGTGACAGTCATTATATATCTCGCTGCTTGCGCTGTATAGCTAGCAGAAAAAAATTGGGGATTGGAGATGTTTTACATGATGGAGGAGATTTTAAAACAATAATTAAAACATTATTAATAATACTAATGATAATCAACTGGTGTATCTCATTGAGTTCAATTTATGGTAGGAGTTCTTTGAAAATCCATACACTCGTTGGAGGAGATTCATCCTTTGAGGATAATGAATGTTCACAGAAATGTACCCAATTGATTTGGATTTGCTTTAACGTGTTGAATGATGGGACAGATAGATTGATAGTAATTAAGTCTCACCAGTGGAGAATTAAGCTGACCAAAAATCAACATTGATTCAGTGTTTGTCTTTTCAACACTGGAAAGCATGGAATTTTCAACATTGATCCAATATGTTTTTAGCATCGGATTTTCAACATTGATCCAATATTACTTAGCATTGAAATTTCAACCTCAACCAAAATGATGATTCTGATGGAATTTCAACATTGACTGAATGTCACAATGCTATCTGGGTATTTTTTATTAAAATTTACCAAAAAACGTAAACGTTTCACCCAACCAGATATGAATATAAAAAGGTAAGATCTGGGGCATTTTCCATAGATTTCATCCTAAAAGTGTGTGTAAGCACAAAAGCTTTATAAAACTCAGTCAGTGGAAGATTGTGCACATTAGAGCTGCATGACTCTGGATAAATTGAGAATCACAATTTTTTTGTGAAAATGGAGATTGCGATTCTCCAATGAGTCAGAAGAAGAAAACATACCAGACAACTGAAGAAAAATACATGCAAACTAGAGGTTCTGACACAATGGTCATTGCTTTAGTCTATTTAAAATACACTCAACTAAAGGATTATTAGGAGCACACACTAATACTGTGTTTGACCCCCTTTCGCCTTAATTCTGCGTTGCATTGATTCAACAAGGTGCTGAAAGCATTCTTTAGAAATGTTGGCCCATATTCATAGGATAGCATCTTGCAGTTGATGGAGATTTGTGGGATGCACATCCAGGGCACGGCTTACCGTTCCACCACATCCCAAAGATGCTCTATTGGGTTGAGATCTGGTGACTGTGGGGGCCATTTTAGTTCAGTGAACTCATTGTCATGTTCAAAAAAACAATTTGAAATGAATGGAGCTTTGTGACATGGTGCATTATCCTGCTGGAAGTAGCCATCAGAGGATGGGAACATGCTGGTCATAAAGGGATGGACATGCTCAGAAACAATGCTCAGGTAGGCCGTGGCATTTAAACCATGCCCAATTGGCACTAAGGGGCCTAAAGTGTGCCAAGAAAACATCCCCACACCATTACACCACCACCACCAGCCTGCACAGTGAAAACACCCCCCACACCATTACACCACCACCACCTGCCTGCACAGTGAAAACATCCCCACACCATTACACCACCACCACCAGCCTGCACAGTGAAAACATCCCCACACCATTACACCACCACCACCAGCCTGCACAGTGAAAACACCCCCACACCATTACACCACCACCACCAGCCTGCACAGTGAAAACACCCCACACCATTACACCACCACCACCTGCCTGCACAGTGAAAACATCCCCACACCATTACACCACCACCACCAGCCTGCACAGTGAAAACACCCCCACACCATTACACCACCACCACCAGCCTGCACAGTGAAAACACCCCCACACCATTACACCACCACCACCAGCCTGCACAGTGAAAACATCCCCACACCATTACACCACCACCACCAGCCTGCACAGTGAAAACATCCCCACACCATTACACCACCACCACCAGCCTGCACAGTGGTAACAAGGCATGATGGATCCATGTTCTCATTCTGTTTACGCCAAATTCTGACTCTACCATCTGAATGTCTCAACAGAAATCCAGACTCATCAGACCAGGCAACATTTATCCAGTCTTCAACTGTCCAATTTTGGTGAGCTTGTGCAAATTGTAGCCTCTTTTTCCTATTTGTAGTGGAGATGAGTGGTACCCGTGGGTCTTCTGCTGTTGTAGCCCATCCGCCTCAAGGTTGTGTGTGTTGTGGCTTCACAAATGCTTTGCTGCATACCTCGGTTGTAACGAGTGGTTATTTCAGTCAAAGTTGCTCTTCTATCAGCTTGAATCAGTCGGCCCATTCTCCTCTGACCTCCAGCATCAACAAGGCATTTTCACCCACAGGACTGCCGCATACTGGATGTTTTTCCCTTTTCACACCATTCTTTGTAAATCCTAGAAATGGTTGTGTGTGAAAATCCCAGTAACTGAGCAGATTGTGAAATACTCAGACCGTCTGGCACCAACAACCATGCCACTCTCAAAATTGCTTAAATCCCCTTTCTTTCCCATTCTGACATTCAGTTTGGAGTTCAGGAGATTGTCTTGACCAGGACCACACCCCTAAATGCACTGAAACAACTGCCATGTGATTGGTTGATTAGATAATTGCATTAATGAGAAATTGAACAGGTGTTCCTAATAATCCTTTAGGTGTGTGTATATATCCATTTGAACGAATTAATAAAATTATTTGGGTCAAAGTCTCATTCATCAAGACAAGAAAGATGATTTATCCCAGTACACTTTTGTCCCATTATTTAAATTGTTGTAACACATAAATAATGACAATGTGTGTTTGTTTGTGAAGCTGCTTTAAAGTGTAGCCTTCACGGCAGCTGCTGTCTCTGGATCAGCGCCACACAGATTTGAATGTTGCAGTGTGTGATGATCGTACTTTCAAAGGTTAACCAATGTCCCTAAAGTATTTGGTTTAAACAGTTTGTAATATCATGAAAAAACAATAACGTTATGGAAAGCAGTTTTAAACATTTTAAACTGACTTGACATGCTGCAAGTCTTTGAACTTCCTGTAGGCATAAACTGCTACACATTTTTTGATTGTTTTAAATGCAATTTAAATGTATAAATGTTGGGCACTAGATGTCAGTGTTACTCTTGCTCTCTTAGTGACAAGGAGTCTGGTACAGTCTTATTATTCTCCTTTTACCCAAATCTACAAATTTTTCCTAAAATTCACTCCAAAAAGTTGATACGTCAAAGTCAAATTGTGGTAAACATATCAGAGATTAAAACGGCTATCAGCAGTTAAAAGTTCAGAATATTAAAATAATAATAATAATAATGCAAGAACACATTCAGCCTGTGTAAATCATTAGCATAATGTCTATATTAGTGAATATTAGCGCTGCTACTGAATGAGGCTTTCGGAGGACTCATCGACTCCAGACTTTGGAATTGATTCTGGATTCTGAACGCCTTGGAATTGAAGAATCAATTCTTTATAACATCAAGCACAAGCCAATCTCACAGGCTTTTAACTTTTTTTGTGTGTGTGCTTAGATAATAGACTAAGATCAGAAATCTGTATTGTATAAAGTGCTGTGGTGACTTAACAACACTCATATAGTAGCACAAGCTACTATAAGTAATTGTATATATTAATTAGGAAATGTGTAATAATCCAAAGAAATGTGCATTTGAGCCCTATCAGTTTCTGTGCGCAGTGCATTAATTTAGAGCTGTGATTAAACTGACTGGAACTACCAGGGCGTTTCATCTGTTTGAACGTACACCTTCCCCGCAATCGAAATAGAGTATTCAAACAATCCAACGGGCTTAAACATTTAGTACGTTGAGTACGCGTCATAATGAACCTGGGTCTGTATTTATCATAAACAGTAAAAGAAATGGACACAGCGACCCCATAGGCTTCGACGTGGGTAAGTGAAGTCAGTTCGAAGCACTCACTTCCTGATGGCTTACCCCGTTGGTATTTATCAAGCCTCTGAGAATTACTCACAAGAACACTGATAAGAACTGACTTAACCCTTTAACTCTCACCCCTAGAAGGAGCTAATGAAAAATGTTGTATTATTTAACATACAAAAAATTACCTCAGGCAGTTTTTTGTTCAAATTTTTGTTTTTACATGACTATTAACTAATTCAAAATTAATTCAAAAGCCATAACCACAATTACATATTACTTAATTAATTAGTTAATAGTCATGAGCCCCAACAAGTAAAGTCATAACATAATGACACATTTGTAAATCATTAGCTAATGATTAATTAAAGCAGACGACTGGAAGTTGAAATGCATGGCTTTGACCCGTTGTGGTAATTAACACATTCATTTACATTATTAGTTAATAAAATATGTTATTAAGGAATTAATACATTATAACACATTTAACTAATAACAATTTAATGCTTACTTGATCTATTAATCATGTTGAATCTTCATTAGTTGCTGATGCAGTAATCATTAATAAATGGGTTAGTTAACCATTAATAACACATTAACTCATCATAATCTGTGCATTAGTTAAGCATGAATTAATGCATATTAGTGCACCCTTATTGTAAAGTGTTACCCATGTTTATTAAAAAATATATATAAATTTCTCTGCTGTTGAAGGACTTAACCGACTTCTTTTTTTTACATATAATTTCTCCAGCTTCTGAAAAAATCCTCTCACAGGAGACACATGTTGCTGGCATGCACAAATATTTTTTAGCAAGTACATACAAATGAGTGAAATGTATTGCTCTCTCTTTCCAATAAATGAATGGTTCATGCGTTCTGGGCAAAAATGCACCCTTGAAGTATCTTTTCACTTCTACTGTTGCAAATCATACATCTCACTTTATTTGGTATTTCCAAATGGAAATGCTCCCACACCACAGATGTACGGCATCTCTTATGTGGAGCCTCCATCTATATATCACCTATGAATATATATATATATATATATATATATATATATATATATCTTATGCTGTGCTATCTGTCACTATCTAACTTTGCCTATATGAATGTCACTAGCCTATATCTATCTTAATTATATGTCACTGTCTATACCTATCAGTAAATATATCTAATTTAAATCTAGCCTAAATATAACTAACCAAAGCACACTATAAATCTCACTTATATCACAGAATGTATCTCCTCTCACAAAACCCATGAGGTGAAGATGGATTAACTTTACTTTTAAACCGAGGGGAATGAGGTTCATTCAGATGTGTGACTGTGTGGTTTGTTCCCGCCCCTTTCAATCAAAACAGTTTCGACAGGCGCACCTGATGAAACACTTCGCGCTTCATTTAGCGGTAGTCACGTGACATGGGTGTGTTGAATCACAGTTCGGAGCAGTGTTTCGAAGCATCTGCGCTTCGGGGTATCGACACAGCGTCGAAACGTCAGTTTCGCGACAGCCATCCCTAGTTTTCCCCCCTCGTGGGTTTTTGTTTTTGTTTTGAGTTTATGTTTTGTTTTTGTAAATAAACCCTTTAATCTACACGTCCTCGCACCCGTTTGTCTTTTGTGTGGATTGTGACAGTTTTGAGCGCTGGGAAAGTTTGCATGGACTCCTCCAAACCCAAGCCTTGGTAGATTGGCCTAAACCTCAGTCCATCAAGAAACTTCAACATTTATTGGGGTTTGCAAACATCCACAGATTATTCATTCATAATTTTAGTGCTGTAGCTGCTCCACTCACCTCTCTGCGATGTGGTTCTCCTCGCACCCTACACTGGACCTCCACAGCTGCCCAAGCTTTCCAAAAACGTAATGCTCGTTTTACCAACGCCCCTGTTCTGAAACACTCAGACCCAGCTCTTACTTTTGTGATACAGTTGGATGCGGTTCTCTCTCAGTGCCATGGTTCCCCAGCTAAATTGTTTCCCTGTACCTTCTTTTCTGGAAAGCTGTCCGCAGCTGAGAGAAACTGCGATGTGGAAATTGTGAACTGCTGGCCATGAAGGCTGCATTTGAGGAATGGTGTCATAAGACCCGTTTGTAGTACTCACCGACCACACAAATCTTGAATACATTCAAGGGACTAAAAGACTAAACCTTCGTCAGGCATTCTTCTTCTCAAGATTTCACTTCAGTGTGTTAGAAAAAGATTTAATGAAGATATAACCATGAGGTTTTATGCTAGAATAGATGTTCTTAATGTGCTGTTGTGAGATGAATAGCCTTCAAAGAGATTTGAAAATGTACCACGTTACCAAAGCTGTTAGAAAACTGTTGACAGGAAGGGACTGTGTAATCATCATGTCAGACGATCAACCACAGTTTCATTTTCATGTGCTCTGTGGTGATCTAAAATAGATCAGCTTGGGGAAAATAAAAAGTCAGGAAGTGGTGCAGCAGTCCTAGTAAACCATTGACCATACAATTAGCAGAACATGTGAAAAGATTTTCTGTCCATCCAATAATAATGATGATTTTTACAGATATCTCAGACATCAAAGCAGAATTTTCAGGTATGTAACAGTTAAAAAGGAAAGGCAATGAAGAATGCAGACTGGGGACATAACCCAAATTTTGAAAATTTGCAAGTATTTTAGAAAGATCAATGAAGAGTCAAAGATAACTGAAGATGAAAACAGGCATCATTCTGGGTTCCTCAGATCAGCCCTACGAAAAAGAAGTATACTTCAATCCGACCAAGTGTTTACACATTCTCTCGTTGGGATTAGAAGAGGAATAAACCACCCCTTTCGATACAATTGAAATTTCATTCAGATCGAGCTTAATCGGATCGATTAAGGAGTTTACATTAAGGATTTTGCTACTTTCGGCTGGAGGCATGTTCTCATGTTCACGTCCAGCTCCTCGTTGTTTAAATATCTAATGCACTGGTGCATCTGTTCACCCATGGGCATCTGGTCTGAACACCAGGTGTGTCATTTAAAGGGAAAGGGAGATGAGACTGTAATTGGTTTATTGTACTTTATGCCCAGCACACACCCATTACTCATTAAGAGATGAGGGACGACCCTTTTGGACCATGGTTGCACCAGCCACTTTCCCATCATTAACTTGCAAAAGTGGATTTAAATAGTTAAAATAGGGCCCATTACGTCTTGTACTTGGGTTTGTAATTTAAGTGAATTTTTGCTTAAATCAATCAAAAGTATCTACCAATGGGGTACAATAAATAATTTTCTCTCTATTTGAATTAATAATATTTTTCTTACCCCATTGGCAGATAATTTTGCTTTTTTTTTTAAAGCAAAAACTTCCCCAGAAAACAAGACATAATATCTTATGGCATTTTACTGTAAAATGTAAAGTTCTTAGAGAATACAAATCATACAGTCAGCTAATGTTACAAACAGGCTGACACGGAGAACAGGTGGTAAGTAAACAGAGTCTTTATTGAGCAACCAGAAGTGAGCGGGGCAGGTAAGTGCAATGGCAGATGAATAGCAGATAACTGGAATTAAATTATACTGTACTCTTGTGTTGTAGATGATGCTGGGAAACTTAATTGTAGGAAACAGAGGAGACACGGAGACTGGACACAGAGAACACTGGAGGAACAAGGAGAATGCAGGTAGGTAACACAGGTAAGTCCTTGAGGTAAGCATAAGCTTGTGCTATGTGTTAACGAGACCGGACTGTGACTGACTGACTGAATGAATTGTGCATAAGTGCTGGTGGTGCTGATGATGATGATGATGATGTGCAGGTGTGTCTGATTAGGATTCTGGTGATGGAGTGCGCTGTGATTGGGAGAGGGTGGAGCCTGGTGTGCTTGTAACAGTTAACATCATGATGATACTGTTGCATTCAAACAGAAGCTTACATCTCAATATCAGATCTCTTAGTAAATGCGGTTGTTATTTCCAAACACTGAGCATAGCCATGGAAACATGGTACGAGTCATTGATTGGTGTTGAGCACCCACAAACTCAAATCGATCAAAACTTGACATATTATTGTAAATTGAGAGGAGAAAATTGAGTGAGTGTGTGTGTGCATGTCTTTCTATCCCACGTGGGGATACATTACACGCACACACTCATGGGGACTACACTCTCAGAAAAAAAGGTACAGTGGAGGTACAATGTTGTTCCTTGGGGAACAAAACGTATAACTGTACCTTTAAAGGTACACAATTGGTCCTTATAGGGTACAATTTTCCTCTACTTAGAGCAGGGGTAGGCAAGTTCGGTCCTAGAGAGTCGCTGTCCTGCAGAGTTTGGCTCCAACCCTGAAAGACTTCTATAGAAGCTCTTATTGAGAATGTTTTATTGAAAATGTTTGTCACCATTATGGAGATCAGTGTTTCCTTCAGTTGGGCAGTTTGACGCTTGGCTTTTTATGTGAGTTTGTGGTTTATGTTACATTGTTAACAAAACACATATTCTGTAAAATTCAAAAGAAGCTGTAAAAAAAACTTATCATAAAGAAAAAGGTTGGAGCTAAACTCTGCAGGACATCAGCTCTCTAGGACCGAACTTGCCTGCCCCTGACTTAGAGGTACAAAAATGTACCCTTAAGGGTACCACCCCAGTGATGGACACTTGTACTTTAAAAGATACGATTTTGTGCATGTGAGGTGATCTAGTGGGTTAAACCACTCCACTGAGATGCTGTCAAGGTTCATCTATTGACCGACTTAGTGTGTGTTTGGTTGTGTTGGAGGCGTGGTCACTGATTGCTGCCGATCCCATCATCACCATGTCTCATCACCCACTCGCTGTTATCAGTTCATTGCAGACAGTCCTGTCTTCCTCATGTGTGTGTTCTTGGTGTTCGCTTTCCTGGAGGCTCGTGTTCGGTTCCCGGTCCTGGCTTTCTCCCTCCGTGGATGTTTGCTCATTGCGTCCCTGCCAGTCACCCATCTCCAACCAAACTGACCATTAATGGATCCAGCGAGAATGGCCGAGTTACAGGATTACTTATCCAGCAGTAATCAGTGAATGGACAGACAGGACGAACAGGTTCAAGCACTGGTGACGCAGGTGTCCGAGCTTTCTACCCAGATCCAACAATTGTCATCATCCACTGCGCCAGACCCGCCGCCTGTTCCCCGAAACCCAGCTAACATCACCAGCCATCACGAGCCACGCCTTCCAACACAGGAGAGATATTCGGGTGAGCCCGATCTGTGTAGATCTTTCCTCACAAAATACTCGGTTTTTCTCTCTACAGCCTTTGACGTTTGCTACTGAGGAGTCACGAGTGCCGTTGGTGCTCACCCTGCTTTCGGGGCGCGCAGCTCCTTGGGAACGGCGGTGTGGGAGAATCGAGATCCTTGCTGTTGAGATGAGACTTCGAAGAGAGATCCGTCTCCAATTACGTCATCGACTCTCAAACATTGGCGGCTGAGTGGCGGTGTGGGAGAATCGAGATCCTTGCTGTTGAGATGAGACTTCGAAGAGAGATCCGTCTCCGATTACGTCATCGACTCTCAAACATTGGCGGCTGAGTGTAAGTGGAACGAGGAGGCGCAGTGGGACGTTTTCCTGCATGGGCTGGCTGACCGTCTTAAAAAGGAGATTTATACCCTGGATTTACCCAAGAGCCTCAACGGACTGATGGAGCTGGCCATGCGAGTGGATGCGTGCCTACAACAACGCAATCAGCTTCACCGCCCTAGACTGGTTCCAGAGTTCTGCCAGTGGTCCAGTGAAAACATGATCAGTCGACCAGTCGATCACGAGCCCATGCAGGTGGGTAGAACTCGGCTTTCCCGGGAGCAGAGGGAACGTCTGCGGTTGAGAGGGCTCTTCCTCTATTGTGGATCAGCTGGACACTTCCAGAACAACTGTTCAGCAAAAGACCCAGCCCAGCAGTAGATAGGAGGTTACTGTTGGGTGGGTCTTTGCAGGGTAAACCCTCTTCCACTACTCTTCTCCTGGTAAGACTGCAATGGGCAAACCGGTCTCACCATTGCCAGGCCTTATTGGACTGGAGCCGAAGGTAATTTTCTGGACAGTACATTTGCACGCCACCTTCACATTCCCATCACTCCGCTTTCTCACAAGATTTCCGTCAGTGCTCTTAACCCTCTGGACTCTAGGGATATTTTGTGCCCCTGAAGAAGTTTTCACATGCTCTGGCATTTGTGTTTTTTCAGTTGCTTTAAAGCATCTCATTGGCTAAAGTCTGATTACACTGTATTCAGCACAAACAGGGCTACAGTAATATGTGAGCAACATGTACATAAAAGTTTGTAGTTTTGAGAAAATAATGTTTATGCATAGATTTTGAAAAAACTAAAATGTTAAATCACTGAAATAAGGCCATCTAACACACTTTAAACATTTTTTCACAAGGCTTTTCAGAACTGGATGTTGTTGCCTAGAGTGTTCCTTCAAGACAATGTGAAAACCATTTTGGTCACTCATTCATACAAAACAATATAGTCATTTAACTTTTGTAAGACACTTATTGTCAGAATGGCTGTGTGCGGGGAGGCTGTGGATTATCATGAATATTCACACCTGAGGTGTCAACGACGAATCCTCTGAATATCAATGAGGAATGAGACAGAAGGAACTATAGAAAATCAATGAGCCCAAAATAACAAGATACCACATGTTACATGAGACAGGACAGACATGAGACAGAAGGTTGCTGGTTCGATCCCAGCAGTCGCCATCACCAGTGTGTCCTTGAGCAAGGCATATATATATTACACATACATTTTTTCCTCTCCTGATTTATGTTCACAAATGCTCTGATATCATGAATATTCTGAAATGTTTGAAAAACAGTACATTTATTATATGTTTTGAGATTAATGCAAAACGTTTTTAAAATATGAAAAATTACTTGTGAAAACAGCACAACAGCAATTATAGCAAAAACAATAATAAACCATCTGGCTGTACATTATCTTTTAGATATGATCACAGCAAGACATAACATTGATATTTTACATTTATTAAATCTAAGCAAATGTGAAAAAATTAATGATTAATGAACTATAAAGATGTATAATAGGCCCTTTTTACATGTAACCTGGTTTACTTCTTCACACTGGGCAAAGGGTTGATAGATTAATTTTTGCAGACAGAATGAATACCCAAATCCTCCAATTCAATGACCAGGGTTCCTGTGCCAGTAGCTGGAGGATTACCTGCACACAAGCACAGACATTAGAAAAAGGCTAGACTAGCAAGAATTCATTGCTTGAAAAGGAACACTAATTACCATCATCCATGGACAAAATGACAGCTGTGTATTTGCCATCTTTGACATGGGGAGATTCTCTATCCATAAGGCCCTTGACTTTAATCATTACGGTGTCTTGATTTACACTCAACCAGCCAGCAGGATCATTGCCAATTTTATACCTGGGAGGAAACAAAACATACAGATTAAAACTAGAATTGTTCTACAAGAACATCTTAATGCTGGTTATACAACATATTGCCTGGAAGTTTAAAATCATTTGAAGTTCAATGGACATAGAGCCATGCTGTCATTTGAATTCTATGTAGATGAGAATTGACATTGGAAGGTGTTATGGATTGCCTGGCCTTGTGTTTTGTGTGTTCTGTAACCAGCCCAAGACTGGTTTCCCACTGAAGCTAAGCAGGGCTGAGCTGGTCAGTACCTTGATGGGAGACCTCCTGGGAAAACTAGGTGTCTGCAGGTAGAGGTGTTAGTGAGGCGAGCAGGGGGTGCTCGGGGTCCTAACACCCCAGTATAGTAATGGGGACACTGTACTGTAACAAACACCATCCTTCGGATGAGACATTAAACAGAGGTCCTGACTCTCTATGGTCGTTAAATATCCCAGGATGTTCCTAGAAAAAGAGTAGGGGTGTAACCCTGGCATCCTTGCCAAATATGCCCATTGAACTCTCATTGACCATCATGGCTTCCTAATCATCCCCATATACTGATTGGCTTCATCTCCTTGTCTCCACCAATCAGCTGGTGTGCGATGGGCATTCTGGCGCAATATGGCTGCCATCGCATCATGCAGGTGGTGCTGCAAATTGGTGATGGTTGAGAGACCCCCACCCCCACCCTCACCCTTCTATATGTAAAGTGTTTTGAGTACCCAGAAAAGCGCTATATAAATGTAGGTCTTGTTTGTCTATTACCCTCTAGTATTTAAACCCCAGTGTTTGTGTTCCTTGCAGAGTCTTGGCCTACACAGATGCACATTTAATGCTACTTAATTGGATCCCTGTTTCTCTGTTGAGGATTTGCTATTATGTTTATTTTTAGTTTTTGGATCCAGCTCTCACTTGTTTTTGAGGTAACCTAATGTTACAGAAGACTCGACCACGGTGGATCCAGCAGTTAGTTTAATTTGGCTCCGGCAAGGCAACCGTTCCCTGGAGGACCACACCAAAGAATTTTTGGATATTGCCTAACTCACAAATATCCCAGACTTTTCCTCTTATTGACTTTTACTGCCACGGACTCAAAGACCGTTTCCAAACCATACTTGTCCATGATGGTGGAGGTTATGGTAGAGCGCTGATAGAGGAGGACCCTTCCTCTAAAAATTGTTTGTATTTTTTGGTTGGGGTTGCGGGTAGGTATAGGCCTTAAGCCCGGGTAGCGGCAGTGCCTGGCCCACCACAGATCCCAGTGTTTCCAAGTCTGGTGTTCCGGAGTCTGGTGGTCTCTGCCACTACTGATCCTTCGAGGTGCCGCCGACCATTCCTGAACCTTCTGCATGTTCTGTCACAATCAAGGAAGCATCCTTGAACTCTCAACCTGTCCTGTATTGACCAAGAAAGCCTTCTATGAACCCTTAGAAGGCTTCCTGTTATGGCCACAGATGCCATTTCTAACTTCTCTGTTTTAGTTCTGCTGAAGCCGCCATGGTGTTTCGGCCTGCTCCGCCCCACCACTCCACCACCCACCTGGACTCATGTTTGTTTGTTTTTGGGAGCGTCTGCAATCACCTCTTTTAAGGGGGGACTCTTTTACGTATTCCCTGGCTTTATGTTTCATATGTTTTGTAACTGTTCCCTCGAGGACCTCACCAAAGACCACACACCGACCTCACACAGTTCCAAGACTTTGCCCTCCTTGACTTTTACTGCCACAAACTCAACCATCACCAATCAATACTCGTCCGTGATGATCCTTGGGAGTCGCTGGAGGAATTGCTGGACCCTTCTCCTAAACACATTTTTTTTCAGGGGAGTGGAGGTATCGGCCTCAAGCTCCAGTGGCGGCAGTGCCTGGCCCACCATGGATACCAGCGTTTTCAAGTACGGTGGTCCAGAGTCTGGTGGTCTCTGTGACCACTACAGCTCTTCCTGAGGAGGCGACATACGCTAAGGATCCTCTTCAGGAGGCAACGACCACTTTGTCTGCTCTGGCATGACCACGGAGATTGTTCCCAAATTCACTGTCTGCCTTGACACGACTACTGATGTCATCCCTGAACTTTGTGTTTGCCCTGATACAACCATGTAGGTCATCCATGAACTCTCTGCTTGTTCTGTCATGGCCAAGGAAGCCATCCTTGAACCCTCAATCTGTCCTGTATTGACCAAGGAAGCCATCTATGAACCCTCTGTGCTTCTTGTTATGGCCACAGATGCCATATATATCCTCTCGGTGTTCTCTGTTATAGTTTTGCCAAAGCCGCCATGGTGGTTCGGCCTGCTCCACTAGTGTCACCTGTTCTGTCTGCCTTGGTGGTCTTCAGCTCTGCCTACTGCGCCCTGGTGGTCTTCAGCTCTGCCTACTGCGCCCTGGTGGTCTTCAGCTCTGCCTACTGCGCCTGGTGGTCTTCAGCTCTGCCTACTGCGCCTGGTGGTCTTCAGCTCTGCCTACTGCGCCTGGTGGTCTTCAGCTCTGCCTACTGCGCCCTGGTGGTCTTCAGTCGTGTCAGCTCCGCCCTGGCTCTCTAATCCTCCTCAGTCTCCAGTACCACCACATTGGCCTGACCCACCATTCCTACCCCTGATCCGCCTCCTCTCCACCAACTCATGTTTGTTGTTTTTTGGGAGCATCTGGAATCCTCTCCTTAAGGGGGGACTCTTTTGCGTATTCCCTGCCTTTATGTTTCATGTGTTTTTTGTGTTGTGTATTGGTCCTTTTAGTTTGCATTTTACCCTGTTTCTCTTCCTGTTTCCTGTCCTGTGTGCAATTTGTAAAGTCCTTTGTGGTGTGGTCTAGTTGATTAGTGATCGTTCCCAGGTGTGTTTTGTTTGCCTATTACCCCCTCTAGTATTTAAACCCCAATGTTTGTGTTCCTTGTTGAGTCTTTTCTTACACGAATGTATGTTTGGTGCTGCCTATTCTGTTCCCTGGTTCTCTCGCCTCTGTTATGGATATTGTTATTAAACTCTTTGTGTTTGGATCCAGCTGTTCCTTGTTTTTGATTTAACACAGTGTTACAGAAGGGATATAAACAGGGCCTAAAACTAACTTTTTGTTACACGTACCTGCCACTGGCTGGTGACTTAAGAATTTACCGGCCATAAATATTTTTTCACCTGGCATGAAACTGGTAGTTATGATATTAAGAAATGTTAGATACCTGAGAAAATTCACAATTCTCTATTCCAATATTCAGTATCCAATATACAGATACTGTACACATATGTTTACTTTCTCAACTGTTTATGTTCACTAGGATACTTGCTGAGACAGGCATTTTATGACACAGTTTTGTGTGAATTTGTTAGTTCAAGTGCAAGACATGAAAGAGAGCTCAATTTAGTATTCATTGAGTTCCCTTATGCATAAATAAATATTTATCTTGAATATTTAAATTGGCATGGCTTAAACTTTCATGACGATGCAGTGCTGGCCGGTCCCGAACATCCTTCACATTTCTTTACGTTCATATTTTCACAACACTGCATATGTAACAGAGGCCAGCTAGTAGTTGCTGTGTGAGAAAACCTCACTCCTCTGATCTCAAGAGACGTTCTAGCGACTGACGCTAGAGGTTGCAGCCTTCAGCCTCCTTGTTAGAGCTTCTGACTCTCATGCTGGCGGACCCGGGCTCGAGTCCCGCTAGGTGTGGGTGGCTCGAACAGGAGGGGTTTGCACATAGTTACAATACGACAATTCACCATGACGTCACAACAGTAATAGACGTTCTTCCGGGTGGAAGACATGATCATTGATGGACTGATTAACTAATTCAGGGGATAACAAGACATGAAATGCCTAACATTGGTCTAGTAGATGTAGCGCTAGTCTACTAACATTATTTTTAAATGAGCCTCAGCCTACCTTTAAGTAGTTATTTTAGTGACTGTTGCTGTTTGACTTACAATATTTTAGGCTATGGTAGATAGTCTATTTCCTTGTTATCTAACCAAAAAGGCTATGCTCGTTTTCTGTTGCTCGGATCGTGAGCTTTTGACGGTGAAAAGGATAGCGTGCTGTAGACTAGCCCTACTCAGCTAGGCATTCATTCAAACTAAACTTTTGGTGATGATGAAACCAATGTGGTACACGCATCAATCATCCATCAGCAGGAGCCTACAACTATGTTTTGCTTTTCCTATTTCTTCCATTGACAATTGATCAGTGACCTACATGACACTAGAAGTTCTGTCTCTTCCTTGTGTAATACTTTTATTTCAGGCAGTGACTGTCAATGAGTTTGATCTTCAAAAGAGACCTTAAGTTTACTAATATTAGTCTCGAATTTCCCCAGTTGAATATAATTATGCTCTGCTATGATTTTGTAGATGGACAGTTGTGAGAATATTTCTCTGAAGCACTGCTTTTGACGACGTCCGCTCGCTTTAACCTCCTCGCCCACAGGACCCGCTGGACATATTTACTTTTTTCTGAAGGAAATCGATCAAATCTTACTCCTTTTGCAATATATCTGATGGCACAACCCCAAACACAACACGTTTTCATCATAGTTTCAACTTTAATCAACAGCGTTTTTAACCATGTAAGTGTTTACAGCAGCCGGCTGGATCTCTTCAGATGGTCAGTAGAAGCCACTAGCGTTCTGCCACCCGGAAGTATATTGGTGCCTATTGTTTACAAACATTCTGAAATGCCGTATTTATAAAAATGTTACCACCCAACTGCCGACTGACATATTGCCATATACTGAGTATATAGAATATACTCATATACTCACCAGCAGAGGTGGGACAAAGTCATTGTTATGCAAGTCACAAGTCAGTCTCAAGTCTTTGCCCTCGAGTCCCGAGTCAAGTCGAGTCAAAGATGAGGCAAGTCCCGAGTCGAGTCAAAAGTCAAAGCTAACAAGTCTCAAGTCGAGTCCAAAGTCCTACCATTTTAGCTTCGAGTCATTTCAAGTCCTCTTACCACAGAAATAAAATGTTTGCAAATCATTTATGTCTGTAAGATTTGTATTTATTTAAACCTCTTTTTATACAATGAGTAAAAAAATATTTACTAATATTGCCTACTGTTATATTATCTGTGCGCATACATAATATAGATTTTAATAGCTTGATGCTCTTTAAATATTTTGTTGCATTGTTAAAAGTTTCGGTGCACAGGACAGACTTATCCGCGATCGCATGGTTCCTTCTGACTACAGAAGAGTGCTTTGGAATCTCCATTACGCATGAAACGCATCATACCTGGGCTTCCTTTCCCGATAACATTGTCTCTTAGCGCCACGAAGACTCTTAAGGTATAACTTAACTAAAGGTATACTACCACTAAAGGTATATCATTGCTAGGCGTCTTCAGGGCTATCATCCACTCGCGAGGCATAGGCGCTGAAAGGCAGAGGCGCTGGTGCCCTCCTAGCAACGGCGCTGTTTTTGGTAAAACATGATTTTGACGACTTCATTAAGTTTTGTTTTATAGAAAACTCTTCATTTTGTATAAATTCGTTTTGTATAAATTGTATCTTAATTTTGATAGATGTTTTATCAATCAATTGCCCGTATTTAATAAATAAGAAGCAAATATATAGCAGACAATTTAATAACCTTAGTGTAATTGACAGAATTACTAAAAAATATTTTGCTACCTAAAAGTTAAAGATTTTTGTGTCATGCATGTCTAAATGCATTTTCTGAGAATTTATATTTCAAGTTTTTACTGCAAATGTCGAAATGCGCGCTCTTTGGTCCAACGTGCTTGAGCTGTATGCGCGATATAATTTTATGACACAAAATTTTGAAATGTGGGCTTAAATCAAACACATTTTAATTCAGATTATATATATATATATATATATATATATATATATATATATATATATATATATATATATATATATATATATATATATATAACGGAAAACAAAAACTAAAAGAAACAAAAAACAGCTGGCTGACCCCCGTTCCAACGTCTATGCACTCATGTACCTCATATAATCCAGGTTCAAAAATCCCTATTTTTGTTAGCATGAACCAGCAAGGGAGACATGCGTTTACTGTCTCGTTGATACAGTAAATATGCAGCAGCTAGTAAGTTACGGTACATCCGATAAGGTGCTTAGCATTCGTTCAAAACTTACCTTTCTTTGTGCAAATTCGGGTAGCCTATTGAACAAAGTTGGACGTTGTGGCAGCTCCATCTGTAATCTTCGTCCCGCATGTTTTGCAAATTGCAACTCGTTTTTCTCGACTACCTCATATTTTTTTATAGCCAAAAGAAACTATCTTTGGTATCATTTTGCCAACTGGCGCGTTGTTGCTTGTTGCGCGTACAGTGATTGGATGTCGTGCAGGCAGCGCGCTGCTCTCTCTGCACGCATACAGGTGGTGCACATTTTTTCACGGATGCAGATACACTGAGAGCGGCACGGCCGTGTGAAAAAAAAATTTCCCCCAGGTTTTCATGGGAAGTAGCAAGTCTTCTCGAGTCAAAAGGTGCAAGTCCAAGTGAAGTCACGAGTCACTGATGTTAAAGTCCAAGTCGAGTTGCAAGTCTTTGTACATTTTGTCGAGTCGAGTCTGAAGTCATCAAATTCATGACTCAAGTCTGACTCGAGTCCAAGTCACATGACTCGAGTCCACAACTCTGCTCACCAGTGCCGTTTTTCTGCATTTGGCGCTTGACAGGTGTTAATTTTAGGCCTTGGATATAGGCCTTGTTAGGTAGTAGCTAGACAGTTGCTAAGGTTGTTCTCAGTGGTTAATAGTGCTATTGAAATTCATGAAAAGTCCATCAACGCAAGTCTATGGGATTCAGAGTGGAATTATGAATTTTGCAACATTTCTTACGTTATCTTCTGTGATTTTCCGCTGTCAGTCACAGTAATAACAGCCGTGCCAGTGGTTAACAAACCTTTTCCTTCCAGGTCAGCAGCGATAACCGTTAAAGTGTATTTGGACCATTTCTGAAAGGGAAGATGTTTCCACATGAGTTTGTTCACATGAGATCATTCTTCGCCACTGCGAGATCCATTCGTCAGATTTCTCACCTCTTTGTCCAAGCCTTCAGAATTCACAGAAATTCCTCCAGTAAAAGAGTTGATTTGAAACATGTTTGGTTTTGGTAATTCTGGTTCTTGCTTGACTATTGAGTATCTGAGATCTGCATTGTAAGTGTCTGGGTCATCTGCATCAGTGGCTGTGACGGTCATAAACTCATGACCTTCAGTGAGAGAAGAATAAAGACTGGTTAGGTGGAACGACCTGGAGACATTTGAACCATTTCATCAGAATCTGGACCATACACCTACCTAATTTATTAGCTTCAGGAACTTCTCCATTGAATGGATTTTGTGTAAAAATAGGAGGATTATCATTTGCATCCAAAACATTTACAACAATTTCCATCGGACTTTCTGCTATACCAGCCACATCAATTGCAGTGGCATGAGCGATAAGCTGAAGACAGGAGAAGAAACACAGGCATGTTAAGAGCCAAATATCTGAGGTTGTGTCTTTAATGTCGGTTAGCTTTGAGACATGAATATGCAAGTGTAGTTCTTAAACTGACTTAGATATACAAATGAAAAAAAAAACACAAAAAAAACATGACGGTCTCTGCAAACACATCAAAAAATAAAACTGTGTCAAGCCATCTTCACAGGGCATTTTTATCTGATTAACTGATGACAACTTTCAAATAATTAGGAATGAGCAGACAACCCAATGCTGAAATGTACTAAGAACTAAATGTTGATTTTAAAAGTTAGAGAGACTAATAATCAACTTACTCTGTATGAAGCTTTTGTTTCTCTGTCGAGAGGCCGCGTCACTGACACAAACCCTGATAATCTGTCAATAATAAAAGTCCCCTTAGGGTCCAGATCTGCCCCTTCACCTGTGATTCTGTATTGCATCGGAGTTTCTTTAGAATAGTCAGACTTTATCTAAATACAGAAAGAAATAAGAGAACAAGGTCAATAACAGTCACACCTCGCTCTCATCCATCTCATTTTAAGACTTTCACTCACCTGGACCAGCCTCATTGGAGCCTTGTGTAACGTCCTGCTCTTGCTCTTCTCTTCAGACGTGCTGAATACAGACCCATCGTCACAGATAGAGACTCCATCTGAAAAAGAATAAATGCAATGTCATCTCAGCAGACAAAACTTCCAGAGCCTTGTCTCAGCTGTAGATTGAAAATAAACAAAGATATTTGAAAATGAAGTAAGACATTTGCTTTAATGTTTCAGACCTTCAGAGCCTTTGGGGCCTGTCTTTGGCTCTCAAGCTGAGACTTTGTTCTGGCCTTGTGTCATCTCTAAAGACCTCTCCTCTCTCTGTGTCTATCTCAGCAGACATGCTTCAGAGCCTTTTTGTCATCTCATACATCTATTTTAAGTGCATACACTCTAAAAAATGCAGGGTAAAAAACAACCCAATGTTGGGTAAAATATGGACTAACCCAGCAATTGGGTTGTTTTAACCCAGCGATTGTGTTGTCTTAAGCAATCATTTAACCCAACCGCAAAAGCAACCCAGCATTTTTTAGAGTGTAACCAGATTTTGTCATTAAATCCTTTCTATTACAAATGATGTGCAAACTAGTTTTGACTTTGAAGTGCTTCCTATTGCAATACAATATAGTCACATTATAGCAACACTCTCCCACATATTTTGTTATTATAACTTATACTCTTGTAACTCTAGCTTATTTCCGTCGTTGGTATAAGTTGCAGTGGGTGGTAATAGATGAGAAATGTACAGTTTTCTACAATCTTGCTGATAAAGTTTCTTTAGTCATTCGGCAGCCCTGCAGCCTGAACCACTGTAGGCGATCCACCCTTACACAGCACACAAGTTATCATTACATAATCATCATATAATCATTTACAAAACATGACTATAGGTTCATAAATTGGTATGCCAACAATTTACAAATGTGCCTTAACTGAAGAAGACGAACACCTGATTCTGTAGCCTAAAGTGTCGCCTCTACAGCAGACCGCCCAGAGCCTTGTGCGTCATCTCAGCAGATTCCTTCCAGAGCCTAGTGTCGTCTCAGCAGACCGCCCAGAGCCTTGTGTCGCCTCAGCAGACTCCCAGAGCCTTGTGTCAGTTCCCCAGCAGACCTTCCAGAGCCTTGTGTCGTCTCAGCAGACCTTCCAGAGCCTAGTGTCGCCTCAGCAAACCTTCCAGTGCCTTGTGTCGCCTCAGCAGACCTCCTTCCAGAGCCTTGTGTCGCCCCAGCAGACTCCAGAGCCTTGTGTCGTCTCAGCAGACCCTGTCCAGCCTTGTGTCGCCTCAGCAGACCTTCCAGAGCCTTGTGTCGTCTTCAGCAGACCTTTCCAGAGCCTTGTGTCGTCTCAGCAGACCTTCCAGAGCCTTGTGCGTCTCAGGATTCTCTAGCTTCTGTCTCAGAGCAGTTTCGTTACAGAAGACTTCTCCACAATGAATCCAGCAGCACAGATCATGCCTCTTCGACAGGGTGACCATCCAATTGAGGAGTATGTGCAATACTTTATTGAACTAGCACATCTTTCCACAATGGACGAGGTATGCCTAACAATATTTTTCCGGGAAGGACTATCTGAGACCTTCCAGAGCCTTATGTCATCTCAGCAGACCGTCCAGAGCCTTGTGTCGTCTCAGCAGACCTTTCAGAGCCTTGTGTCGTCTCAGCAGACCTTCCAGAGCCTTGTGTCGTCTCAGCAGACCTTCCAGAGCCTTGTGTCATCTCAGCAGACCTTCCAGAGCCTTGTGTCGTCTCAGAAGACCTTCCAGAGCCTTGTGTCATCTCAGCAGACCTTCCAGAGCCTTGTGTCGTCTCAGCAGACCTTCCAGAGCCTTGTGTCATCTCAGCAGACCGTCCAGAGCCTTGTGTCATCTCAGCAGACCTTCCAGAGCCTTGTGTCGTCTCAGCAGACCTCCAGAGCCTTGTGTCATCTCAGCAGACCTTCCAGAGCCTTGTGTCGTCTCAGCAGACCTTCAGAGCCTTGTGTCATCTCAGCAGACCTTCCAGAGCCTTGTGTCGTCTCAGCAGACCATCCAGAGCCTTGTGTCATCTCAGCAGACCATCCAGAGCCTTGTGTCATCTCAGCAGACCGTCCAGAGCCTTGTGTCGTCTCAGCAGACCTTCAGAGCCTTGTGTCATCTCAGCAGACCATCCAGAGCCTTGTGTCATCTCAGCAGACCGTCCAGAGCCTTGTGTCGTCTCAGCAGACCTTCCAGAGCCTTGTGTCATCTCAGCAGACCTTCCAGAGCCTTGTGTCGTCTCAGCAGACCTTCCAGAGCCTTGTGTCGTCTCAGCAGACCTTCCAGAGCCTTGTGTCATCTCAGCAGACCTTCCAGAGCCTTGTGTCATCTCAGCAGACCTTCCAGAGCCTTGTGTCGTCTCAGCAGACCGTCCAGAGCCTTGTGTCATCTCAGCAGACCTTCCAGAGCCTTGTGTCATCTCAGCAGACCGTCCAGAGCCTTGTGTCGTCTCAGCAGACCATCCAGAGCCTTGTGTCATCTCAGCAGACCATCCAGAGCCTTGTGTCTCTCAGCAGACCTTCCAGAGCCTTGTGTCGTCTCAGCAGACCATCCAGAGCCTTGTGTCGTCTCAGCAGACCATCCAGAGCCTTGTGTCATCTCAGCAGACCGTCCAGAGCCTTGTGTCATCTCAGCAGACCATCCAGAGCCTTGTGTCGTCTCAGCAGACCTTCCAGAGCCTTGTGTCGTCTCAGCAGACCATCCAGAGCCTTGTGTCATCTCAGCAGACCATCCAGAGCCTTGTGTCATCTCAGCAGACCTTCCAGAGCCTTGTGTCGTCTCAGCAGACCATCCAGAGCCTTGTGTCATCTCAGCAGACCATCCAGAGCCTTGTGTCATCTCAGCAGACCGTCCAGAGCCTTGTGTCATCTCAGCAGACCATCCAGAGCCTTGTGTCATCTCAGCAGACCTTCCAGAGCCTTGTGTCGTCTCAGCAGACCATCCAGAGCCTTGTGTCGTCTCAGCAGACCTTCCAGAGCCTTGTGTCGTCTCAGCAGACCATCCAGAGCCTTGTGTCTCAGCAGACCGTCCAGAGCCTTGTGTCGTCTCAGCAGACCTTCCAGAGCCTTGTGTCGTCTCAGCAGACCTTCCAGAGCCTTGTGTCATCTCAGCAGACCGTCCAGAGCCTTGTGTCAACTCAGCAGACCTTCCAGAGCCTTGTGTCGTCTCAGCAGACCTTCCAGAGCCTTGTGTGTCTCATCAGACCTTCCAGAGCCTTGTGTCATCTCAGCAGACCTTCCAGAGCCTTGTGTCGTCTCAGCAGACCTTCCAGAGCCTTGTGTCATCTCAGCAGACCTTCCAGAGCCTTGTGTCATCTCAGCAGACCTTCCAGAGCCTTGTGTCGTCTCAGCAGACCTTCCAGAGCCTTGTGTCATCTCAGCAGACCGTCCAGAGCCTTGTGTCATCTCAGCAGACCATCCAGAGCCTTGTGTCATCTCAGCAGACCTTCCAGAGCCTTGTGTCATCTCAGCAGACCATCCAGAGCCTTGTGTCGTCTCAGCAGACCTTCCAGAGCCTTGTGTCATCTCAGCAGACCGTCCAGAGCCTTGTGTCGTCTCAGCAGACAGTCCAGAGCCTTGTGTCGTCTCAGCAGACCTTCCAGAGCCTTGTGTCGTCTCAGCAGACCTTCCAGAGCCTTGTGTCGTCTCAGCAGACCTTCCAGAGCCTTGTGTCGTCTCAGCAGACCGTCCAGAGCCTTGTGTCGTCCTCTCATCAGACCGTCCAGAGCCTTGTGTCATCTCAGCAGACCTTCCAGAGCCTAGTGTCGTCTCAGCAGACCGTCCAGAGCCTTGTGTCATCTCAGCAGACCTTCCAGAGCCTTGTGTCGTCTCAGCAGACCGTCCAGAGCCTTGTGTCGTCTCAGCAGACCTTCCAGAGCCTTGTGTCGTCTCAGCAGACCTTCCAGAGCCTTGTGTCGTCTCAGCAGACCTTCCAGAGCCTTGTGTCGTCTCAGCAGACCTTCCAGTGCCTTGTGTCGTCTCAGCAGACCTTCCAGAGCCTTGTGTCGTCTCAGCAGACCTTCCAGAGCCTTGTGTCTCTCAGCAGACCGTCCAGAGCCTTGTGTCGTCTCAGCAGACCTTCCAGAGCCTTGTGTCGTCTCAGCAGACCTTCCAGAGCCTTGTGTCATCTCAGCAGACCATCCAGAGCCTTGTGTCGTCTCAGCAGACCTTCCAGAGCCTTGTGTCATCTCAGCAGACCTTCCAGAGCCTTGTGTCGTCTCAGCAGACAGTCCAGAGCCTTGTGCCGTCTCATCAGACCTTCCAGAGCCTTGTGTTGTCTCAGCAGACCTTCCAGAGCCTTGTCGTCTCAGCAGACCGTCCAGAGCCTTGTGTCGTCTCAGCAGACCGTCCAGAGCCTTGTGTCGTCTCATCAGACCGTCCAGAGCCTTGTGTCATCTCAGCAGACCTTCCAGAGCCTAGTGTCGTCTCAGCAGACCTCCAGAGCCTTGTGTCATCTCAGCAGACCTTCCAGAGCCTAGTGTCGTCTCAGCAGACCGTCCAGAGCCTTGTGTCGTCTCAGCAGACCTTCCAGAGCCTTGTGTCGTCTCAGCAGACCTTCCAGAGCCTTGTGTCGTCTCAGCAGACCTTCCAGAGCCTAGTGTCGTCTCAGCAAACCTTCCAGTGCCTTGTGTCGTCTCAGCAGACCTTCCAGAGCCTTGTGTCGTCTCAGCAGACCTTCCAGAGCCTTGTCGTCTCAGCAGACCGTCAAGAGCCTTGTGTCGTCTCAGCAGACCTTCCAGAGCCTTGTGTCGTCTCAGCAGACCTTCCAGAGCCTTGTGTCGTCTCAGCAGACCTTCCAGAGCCTTGTGTTGTCTCAGCAGACCGTCCAGAGCCTTGTGTTGTCTCAGCAGATCTTCCAGAGCCTTTTCGTCTCAGCAGACCGTCAAGAGCCTTGTGTCGTCTCAGCAGACCATCCAGAGCCTTGTGTCGTCTCTGCAGACCATCCAGAGCCTTGTGTCATCTCAGCAGACCCTCCAGAGCCTTGTGTCGTCTCAGCAGACCTTCCAGAGCCTCGTGTCGTCTCAGCAGTCCTTCCAGAGCCTTGTGTCGTCTCAGCAGACCGTCCAGAGCCTTGTGTCGTCTCAGCAGTCCTTCCAGAGCCTTGTGTCGTCTCAGCAGACCGTCCAGAGCCTTGTGTCGTCTCAGCAGTCCTTCCAGAGCCTTGTGTCGTCTCAGCAGACCTTCCAGAGCCTTGTGTCGTCTCAGCAGACCTTCCAGAGCCTTGTGTCGTCTCAGCAGACCTTCCAGAGCCTTGTGTCGTCTCAGCAGAACTTCCAGAGCCTAGTGTCGTCTCAGCAGACCGTCCAGAGCCTTGTGTCATCTCAGCAGACCTTCCAGAGCCTTGTCGTCTCAGCAGACCGTCAAGAGCCTTGTGCCGTCTCATCAGACCTTCCAGAGGCTCGTGTTGTCTCAGCAGACCTTCCAGAGCCTTGTGTCGTCTCAGCAGACCATCCAGAGCCTTGTGTCGTCTCAGCAGACCTTCCAGAGCCTTGTCATCTCAGCAGACCTTCCAGAGCCTTGTGTCATCTCAGCAGACCGTCCAGAGCCTTGTGTCGTCTCTGCAGACCATCCAGAGCCTTGTGTCATCTCAGCAGACCATCCAGAGCCTTGTGTCGTCTCAGCAGACCTTCCAGAGCCTTGTGTCATCTCAGCAGACCCTCCAGAGCCTTGTGTCATCTCAGCAGACCGTCCAGAGCCTTGTGTCATCTCAGCAGACCGTCCAGAGCCTTGTGTCATCTCAGCAGACCCTCCAGAGCCTTGTGTCATCTCAGCAGACCGTCCAGAGCCTTGTGTCGTCTCAGCAGACCGCCCAGAGCCTTGTGTCGTCTCAGCAGACCTTCCAGAGCCTTGTCGTCTCAGCAGACCGTCAAGAGCCTTGTGTCGTCTCAGCAGACCATCCAGAGCCTTGTGTCATCTCAGCAGACCTTCCAGAGCCTTGTGTCATCTCAGCAGACCGTCCAGAGCCTTGTGTCGTCTCTGCAGACCTTCCAGAGCCTTGTGTCATCTCAGCAGACCGTCAAGAGCCTTGTGTCATCTCAGCAGACCGTCCAGAGCCTTGTGTTGTCTCAGCAGACCTTCCATAGCCTTTTCTGTCTCAGCAGACCGTCAAGAGCCTTGTGTCGTCTCAGCAGACCATCCAGAGCCTTGTGTCATCTCAGCAGACCTTCCAGAGCCTTGTGTCGTCTCAGCAGACCGTCCCAGAGCCTTGTGTCTCTGCAGACCATCCAGAGCCTTGTGTCATCTCAGCAGACCTTCCAGAGCCTTGTGTCATCTCAGCAGACCATCCAGAGCCTTGTGTCATCTCAGCAGACCTTCCAGAGCCTTGTGTCATCTCAGCAGACCGTCCAGAGCCTTGTGTCTCTGCAGACCATCCAGAGCCTTGTGTCATCTCAGCAGACCCTCCAGAGCCTTGTGTCATCTCAGCAGACCCTCCAGAGCCTTGTGTCGTCTCAGCAGACCTTCCAGAGCCTTGTGTCGTCTCAGCAGACCGTCCAGAGCCTTGTGTCATCTCAGCAGACCATCCAGAGCCTTGTGTCATCTCAGCAGACCTTCCAGAGCCTTGTGTCATCTCAGCAGACCATCCAGAGCCTTGTGTCATCTCAGCAGACCATCCAGAGCCTTGTGTCATCTCAGCAGACCTTCCAGAGCCTTGTGTCGTCTCAGCAGACCTTCCAGAGCCTTGTGTCGTCTCTGCAGACCATCCAGAGCCTTGTGTCATCTCAGCAGACCTTCCAGAGCCTTGTGTCATCTCAGCAGACCATCCAGAGCCTTGTGTCATCTCAGCAGACCTTCCAGAGCCTAGTGTCGTCTCAGCAGACCTTCCAGAGCCTTGTGTCATCTCAGCAGACCTTCCAGAGCCTTGTGTCATCTCAGCAGACCGTCCAGAGCCTTGTGTCGTCTGCAGACCATCCAGAGCCTTGTGTCATCTCAGCAGACCTCTCCAGAGCCTTGTGTCATCTCAGCAGACCCTCCAGAGCCTTGTGTCGTCTCAGCAGACCTTCCAGAGCCTTGTGTCGTCTCAGCAGACCTTCCAGAGCCTTGGTGTCTCTGCAGACCGTCCAGAGCCTTGTGTCGCCTCAGCAGACCTTCCAGAGCCTTGTGTCGCCTCAGCAGACCTTCCAGAGCCTTGTGTCGTCTCAGCAGACCTTCCAGAGCCTTGTGTCATCTCAGCAGACCGTCCAGAGCCTTGTGTCATCTCAGCAGACCTTCCAGAGCCTTGTGTCGTCTCAGCAGACCTTCCAGAGCCTTGTGTCGTCTCAGCAGACCTTCCAGAGCCTTGTGTCGCCTCAGCAGACCGCCCAGAGCCTTGTGTCGTCTCAGCAGACCTTCCAGAGCCTTGTGTCATCTCAGCAGACCTTCCAGAGCCTTGTGTCATCTCAGCAGACCTTCCAGAGCCTTGTGTCGTCTCAGCAGACCTTCCAGAGCCTTGTGTCGTCTCAGCAGACCTTCCAGAGCCTTGTGTCGTCTCAGCAGACCTTCCAGAGCCTTGTGTCGTCTCAGCAGACCTTCCAGAGCCTTGTGTCATCTCAGCAGACCTTCCAGAGCCTTGTGTCATCTCAGCAGACCGTCCAGAGCCTTGTGTCGTCTCAGCAGTCCTTCCAGAGCCTTGTGTCGTCTCAGCAGACCTTCCAGAGCCTTGTGTCGTCTCAGCAGACCTTCCAGAGCCTTGTGTCGTCTCAGCAGACCTTCCAGAGCCTTGTGTCGTCTCAGCAGACCTTCCAGAGCCTTGTGTCATCGCAGCAGACCATCCAGAGCCTTGTGTCGTCTCAGCAGACCTTCCAGAGCCTTGTGTCCCTCAGCAGACCTTCCAGAGCCTTGTGTCATCTCAGCAGACCGTCCAGAGCCTTGTGTCATCTCAGCAGACCGTCCAGAGCCTTGTGTCGTCTCAGCAGACCGCCCAGAGCCTTGTGTCGTCCTCAGCAGACCTTCCAGAGCCTTGTGTCATCTCAGCAGACCGTCCAGAGCCTTGTGTCGTCTCAGCAGACCTTCCAGAGCCTTGTGTCATCTCAGCAGACCGTCTAGAGCCTTGTGTCGTCTCAGCAGACCTTCCAGAGCCTTGTGTCATCTCAGCAGACCTTCCAGAGCCTTGTGTCATCTCAGCAGACCTTCCAGAGCCTTGTGTCATCTCAGCAGACCTTCCAGAGCCTTGTGTCATCTCAGCAGACCTTCCAGAGCCTTGTGTCATCTCAGCAGACCTTCCAGAGCCTTGTGTCATCTCAGCAGACCTTCCAGAGCCTTGTGTCATCTCAGCAGACCTTCCAGAGCCTTGTGTCGTCTCAGCAGACCGTCCAGAGCCTTGTGTCATCTCAGCAGACCTTCCAGAGCCTTGTGTCATCTCAGCAGACCTTCCAGAGCCTTGTGTCGTCTCAGCAGACCTTCCAGAGCCTTGTGTCATCTCAGCAGACCTTCCAGAGCCTTGTGTCGTCTCAGCAGACCTTCCAGAGCCTTGTGTCGTCTCAGCAGACCTTCCAGAGCCTTGTGTCGTCTCAGCAGACCTTCCAGAGCCTTGTGTCGTCTCAGCAGACCTTCCAGAGCCTTGAGTCGTCTCAGCAGACCTTCCAGAGCCTTGTGTCGTCTCAGCAGACCTTCCAGAGCCTTGTGTCGTCTCAGCAGAACGTCCAGAGCCTTGTGTCATCTCAGCAGACCTTCCAGAGCCTTGTGTCGTCTCAGCAGACCTTCCAGAGCCTTGTGTCGTCTCAGCAGACCTTCCAGAGCCTTGTGTCGCCTCAGCAGACCGTCCAGAGCCTTGTGTCGTCTCAGCAGACCTTCCAGAGCCTTGTGTCGTCTCAGCAGACCTTCCAGAGCCTTGTGTCATCTCAGCAGACCATCCAGAGCCTTGTGTCATCTCAGCAGACCTTCCAGAGCCTTGTGTCGTCTCAGCAGACCGTCCAGAGCCTTGTGTCATCTCAGCAGACCGTCCAGAGCCTTGTGTCGTCTCATCAGACCGTCCAGAGCCTTGTGTCGTCTCAGCAGTCCTTCCAGAGCCTTGTGTCGTCTCAGCAGACCGTCCAGAGCCTTGTGTCGTCTCATCAGACCGCCCAGAGCCTTGTGTCGTCTCAGCAGTCCTTCCAGAGCCTTGTGTCCTCTCAGCAGACCTTCCAGAGCCTTGTGTCGCCTCAGCAGACCGTCCAGAGCCTTGTGTCATCTCAGCAGACCGTCCAGAGCCTTGTGTCGCCTCATCAGACCGTCCAGAGCCTTGTGTCGTCTCAGCAGTCCTTCCAGAGCCTTGTGTCGCCTCAGCAGACCGCCCAGAGCCTTGTGTCGTCTCATCAGACCGTCCAGAGCCTTGTGTCGCCTCTAGCAGTCCTTCCAGAGCCTTGTGTCATCTCAGCAGACCGTCCAGAGCCTTGTGTCGCCTCATCAGACCGCCCAGAGCCTTGTGTCGTCTCAGCAGTCCTTCCAGAGCCTTGTGTCATCTCAGCAGACCTTCCAGAGCCTTGTGTCGTCTCAGCAGACCGTCCAGAGCCTTGTGTCATCTCAGCAGACCGTCCAGAGCCTTGTGTCGTCTCAGCAGACCGTCCAGAGCCTTGTGTCATCTCAGCAGTCCTTCCAGAGCCTTGTGTCGTCTCAGCAGACCTTCCAGAGCCTTGTGTCGTCTCAGCAGACCTTCCAGAGCCTTGTGTCGTCTCAGCAGACCTTCCAGAGCCTTGTGTCGTCTCAGCAGACCGTCCAGAGCCTTGTGTCATCTCAGCAGACCGTCCAGAGCCTCGTGTCGTCTCAGCAGACCTTCCAGAGCCTTTTGTCGTCTCAGCAGTAAAACCGAGCCTGAGGTGGTTCTACAGTCGAGAACAATCCCTGTTACAGAGATGGCTCCAGCCACTGACCCGTGTCCCGAGTCCAGAGAGGACTCCGTCTCTAGTCACAAGTCCAGAGAGGACTCCGCCTCCAGATTTCGCCTCTGAGTCTGGAAGCG
Organism: Gobiocypris rarus; assembly: GCA_023029165.1. NCBI lineage: Eukaryota > Metazoa > Chordata > Actinopteri > Cypriniformes > Gobionidae > Gobiocypris > Gobiocypris rarus. Next base: position 1,387,336 of record CM040912.1, read on the forward strand.
CTCCTTTGAAAGGGGGGGCTGGGGCGGCTGGCTATGTCACGATCACCAGTGACAGTGCCCTGTGGTTACCACCAGAGGGCATTCCACCCCGGACAGTCACTCCATCACTAACTACATCTCCCATAACTCACTGCTCCTCATCATCCCTGATTACATGCACCTGTGTCTCATTATCCTGTTTACTTCACCCTATATAAGCCTGGTTATCCTAGTCATTCATGGTGAAGTCTTGTTGGTTGTTAACTGCATTTTCTGAGCATTCTCCCTGGTTTCTTGTCTTTTGGTTTTTGGATTACCTGCCTGTTTTTGGATTACTTTTTTGCCTGTGTTCCTGCCTTGTTGTGTTTGTTTGTTTGGACTGTCTGCCTGTGTTTTGACCTTGCCTGAACACTTGACTACGATTGTGGATTACCCTTCATTAAAACTGCGTTTGGATCCTCTAGCTTCTGTCTCAGAGCAGTTTCGTTACAAATAGATAAAGCTCACTGGGGGTAAGACATTGTGTGTTTTTTTTGACACTTATGTGAGTAAAAGATGTTTTTTATGTGTGATAGTATTGCGTTGTCACAGATCGTTTAATATCTCCTGATTATGTATACATCTCTAATTAAACATAAATAATGATTACTCAACACGTTGTCACAGGCTGGAGTATCCTTTATATTTTTTATATTTAAATGAACTAATTTAGGGTGATTTGAGAACTTTACTCTTCATGGCTGGCTGTACATTATTCCCTTAAATATGATAAATGGAGTAGAATGTAAAACATTGTAAAAGTTTAGGTAATCATAGGTTTCAGGTTTTAGCTTTGTTTGAAACCAATCAGAGAGGATTGTGACAAATTACATTTATTAGTAGGGATTGGTAATTTCATGAATCCAACACGTCACCAATAATTAGTCCTAAACATGTACAGAAATTGATCATTGAATATGTTCATAGTAAAGTAACACATAAAAACTGAAATGTCCAATAGAGCTCAGGCTTGTTCTGTACCTGTGGAGAGGAGATGTCCATGTGATGGTCCTCATGATGGTGGGCTCGCTCAACTCTGACAGAGACCGTGTGCTTCTGGCCCGTGGAGTCCCAAGCGCACAGAAAACACCTTGTAGCCTTCATGAAGAGTCACTTGTCTCTTGACTGTTACAGTCCCACCCGTGTCCACGTCAACCCACTCGTCAGCGGACTGAAAGAGCGTTCTTGTTCTCCCATCACATCTATTAAAAATTACTGTCAGAAAAAGAGATTCAATTGGCACAATAAAGCGTCACATATGTAAACCTGGTTCCCGGAGTGGGGAACAAGTCGCTGTGTCAGTCGTTGATGCTATGGGAACACACTCCAGGTGTGACAATGATCTGAAATAGTGTTGTCAAACATACCAGAACATCAACTTTATGAATAGTCAGGAAATCAGAGTTACCAAATCAAAACTTAATTAAAAAAATGTAACAATACCAGCCACTCTGTAGTACCGTATACCAGGTCAGCCCAGTACCCACTAATAGGCTGTGATTTCAGCATCAATGTTTATAAAGGGAGCGCACTTTTCTTGGTTTCTGTTTATAAATTTGACCCTACACCATCATACCAGAGATGAAGTAAGAGGTAGTGGAGTAAGTGATCTGTGACAAAATTGTCTGCTTCTAGTACTTTAAAATCTCCTGACGGCCGGCCAAGAAGTGTGGTCTAACTTAGACTGCTCTTTCAGCTGGGCTACATCCGACTGAAGTCCAACTTTATTTAAGTCTCCATATCCAAAAGCTCAGAATATGCCAAAGGAGGCCACGCTTCCTGACCACTCAGGGGAAGACGTTGGCCTACCTGCTGCCAAACTACTCTAAAGCGACAGTAGAAACACATAATTCCAACTGAAAGAAATCTCATAGCGAACTTAAAGTCTTGGGCACAGTTCCTTAAGTGTAAACTTCACCAGAGTGAGAAATAAAGGGAAAAATCAATCTGCTAGAAACATAAAAATCACTGCAATAATGATCTAATCATTGATTCTTAAGCATTTGCCAAAATGTTTTTGGCAGGGTAGTGTATATAAAGTTCATTCAGTATTATCAGCAGCTTTATCGAGTTGCTCAGAAGCTAATTATATCACTAATTTGGCTGGCAAAACCGAACATCAACACGTATTTTGCAATCGGGAATTGTGCAATGCTCCCTCCCCACACGGATTTCACAGCAGATTGAAGTTTGTGAACTTGAACAGGCGAATTCACCGCACTGATCAATATAAGCTGCTTGATTTGAAAGTGACCTGGGTAACATTGCTTCTCGCATCACTTCTCTGTCCGTAAAACTCGCTGAGGTTATACTAATGTGACTCCCAGCATGACAAAGGATATCTAAAAGGAGATCAAGCTTATCAGAAACATGCTCCTTGCTTTAGGCTTATCTAATATCATTGCCTAGATGTTGTGCTGAGCTTATCTGGGTATAACAACATGATTTTCATTGTTATACGTACCATGCTTGTTTTTTGCTTGTATGATTGCCAATATAACACTGCATCATGCTTGCTTCTTAAGCTTATAGTGTAACATGCTTATTGCTAAAGGTGATGATACATGGGGCAACTTTTTGAGCAAAGTTGCATCCATGCTAGGCATTCAGAGACTTCTTGCCCAGAACAGAACCATTCCGCCAATTCAAACTGTGTGATATTTGCTAATCATCTTCGGCAATAGTGGTCTTGACAGAAACACTTTTAATTTTAAAGTTATCAGTGTGAGCAGAGCATGTAAGTTTGGCTTGAGTACACCCAAGCACTTAATGTGTGTGTCTCCACCTGAGCACAGAAACACACACTTATAAAAAGAACAGTGTTACCTGGGCAAAGATAACTCTTACTGTGGTTTGCTGGAAATTCTAACAAAACGCACACTGATAATTCACTTCCTGTATAAGAAAATCTGAAGAGCGATAGTGCATCCTTTTGAGGCTCAGCTGGAGGGGGTACTTATAGCATCATCTACTGACGCAGCATCAAGTGTATGAAAGAGAACACTTATTTATGGCATAAATCATTAATCAACATTTGATTGAATGTTATAGTTGAGGAATTATTTATCCAAATACTAAAAATATTTAAACAAGAAATATAAAATATTCATTTGCTTCAGTGTTTTAAGAGATTTGTGAACACAGCCTACCTCTTCCTAGCCGTTTTCCTTGGTGAAGGTCATCTCTGTGCACTTTAAAAACCAGCAACTTCGACTCAAAGCCAGGTGCACATGGAGACTCCTCCGCAAATCCACACACAAAAGCCTAAGTTGAAACATATTAAATCCCTTTATACAATATTTATACACTTCAAAACACAACTGGGGGCATTATGTACAGTGTGAACTTTTATCTTTGAAGTTTGAATAACTTTTCAAATAAATTAGCATGTCATTATAGAACATGAATAACACCTTTTCACTTCATTGACTTTACTACCTATTTTAGTGTTTTGGAAGAATGAGTTGATTTGAGACATTTATGAAGCATTTTGGTAGTTTCCTTTCGAGGGAACTCAACACAGCATCATGGTGTTGACACTATGGGAACAGCTTTAGCATGTGTGGTTCAGGTCTTGTCTCTGCTGAGGCAGTGCAGCAACTTCGATCATGTGGATTGAAGGTGGATTGGGCAAAGGTTTACTAGACGGGTCAAGATGGAGCTCTGATGCTCTCAGGTCTTGGAAGCCCACTTTATGTCCTCTTCCGACCTGGCCAGGAGCATATTATTAGCAGAACTAATTCAGAATTAGTTTGTTTGCTCCTCTGGAGGAACCCTACTTATTGACTACATAATGCATGCTGCAGGGGCTTAGGCCCAGGGAATGGGTAGACCGACAGAGTCATGCTGCTGGTCCCCACCTCCGCATGTAAGTTCCTCACGAGCTGGCAAGGTCCATTCACGGTCGTGGAGCAAGAGGGTCTGGTCAATTACCGATTGCACCAGCCGGGGAAGCGGCGTGAAGAACAGTTGTACCATATAAACCTGTTGAAAAGGTGGGTGGGGATCCGGGACCAGCTCGCAGCTCTGGCCTCTGTCGAAACCCCGGTGGTGGACATTGGGGAACAGCTGTCAGTCACCCAGAAGACCGAGCTGAACCACCTGGTCCGTCATTCTCTGATGTGTTCTCCACACATCCCGGGCAGACCAACGTCATCCAGCAAGACATCCGCACGCCACCCGGACTCATCATGAGGCTGCGGCCCTATCGGGTCCCCGAGGCTCGGAGACAGGCCATTGAGGATGAGATCTGTGAGATGCTCAAGTTAGGGGTAATCGAACCATCGCGCAGCGCCTGGTCCAGCCCCATCGTCATGGTCCCGGAGCCGGATGGCACCCTCCGCTTCTGTAATGACTTCCACCAGCTCAAAGAGGTCATGGAGTTCGATGGCTACCCGATGCCCCGTGAAGACGAGCTACTGGAACGGTTGGGGAGGGCCCGGTACATCTCGACACTTGACCTCACCAAAGGATACTGGCAAGTTCCCCTGACAAGCTCCGCCAAGGAGAAAACGGCATTCTCTACTCCCAGTGGGTACTGGTAATACCGGACCCTCCCCTTCGGCCTGCACGGGGCACCCGCAACGTTCCAACGGATGATGGACGTCCTCCTTCGTCCCCACCAAGCGTATGCGGCGGCCTACCTCGACGACATAGTCATCCACTCCGAGACCTGGCAGGACCACCTGGAGTGGCTACGGACGGTGCTCCTGGAACGCCAACCCCCGGAAATGCCATCTCGCCCTCGCCGAGGCTCAGTACCTGGGTTTCCAGGGTGGGTAGAGGGCTGATCCAACCCCAGCAGAAGAAGGTCGAAGCCATCCTGTCAGCGTCCCGCCCGGAGACCAAGACCAAAGTACGAGCCTTTTTGGGGTTGGCGGGGTATTATCGCTGCTTTATCCCTAACTTCTCCACCTTAGCATCTCCCCTGACAGACCTGACCAGGAAGGGGCAGCCGGAGAAGGTGAAATGGGACAGCACCTTGGATGCGACCTTCCGGGACATTAAGATCACCCAGACCTTGGAGCCAATCTTGAGGGCGCCCGACTTCAACTGCCCCTTCCTGCTGCAAACGGACGCCTCGGACACGGGCCTGGGGGCGGTGGTAAGATCTGGGTGGTAAGGATGGGATCTCTCCCAAGATCCTCGGGTTGAGCTATACTTGGTTCTAGGGGTGGGAATCACAGGGTACACCAGAATCGCCAGCGTATCGATACTCGTATCGCACAGAACAGGACATCAATATTTTGTGCCACCTTTACTTGGTTCACTGCAGTTTATTTTTACAGCTGGTGAGCAGGCATTCATTCACTATGGAGTAATGGGCATTAACATTTCCACAGGATCAATGCCAGGATGCAGCGTTGAGTTCCCTCGAAAAGGGAATGTCTTAGGGCTACATACAGTATGTAACCCGGTTCCCAGAGAAGGGAACGAGATGCTGCATCACATTGCACCTTTTATAGTCATGCACCAGTGGTGTCATGTGACCGACATGGCCAATAAGATTGGTGTGATTTCACACATGCTTCAGACACCGGTGCACACTATAGGCGGTCCCATAGTGTCAACACCATGATGCAGCGTTGAGTTCCCTTCTCAGGGAACCAGGTTACGTAACCCTTAGACATTTTGGTGTACTGAAAGTTATTTAGGAGTGAAGAGAGTTGAAAAAGTAAACTAACTATTGAGCAATGTATCCTTAAAAATAAAACAATAAAAAAATTTAAAAGCTGGTCAGCAAATACTTTAGTTTTGCTGACAGTGTGAAAAGTTTTGACAAGGGTAACTTTACTTTTTATGCTACACACAAATTCAAACAACAGACCTAAGATTAAAACAATACAATTAGATAAAAAGGGTGTTTTTTTTCACATATGGGTATTTTTGTCTCTATGGATTCAAAAATAAACCTACAGATTAAATAGAAAAACTACAGGTATATTACGCTCTCTGCACACAGTTTTCAGTTGTAAAACAAACTTTTTACAAAACACTAAATAAACACAGTTCTCTACATTAGACATAGAATTCAAAACTGATTTAATTTGGGAAACACTGCCACACTTTACAATAAAAACTTTTATAACTGGATTTTCATGTTTTTAGATTGAAAGTTTAGGTCTGTGGGGAAATCAGGCATTAATAATGCATTTGAAAAGACAAAACCCCTGCAACATAAAAGTGACCCAAACTCTGTCCGACCACTGATGATATAAAACAGCAACACATACATTTTCTCCCTTAAACGTTTGATATTCATTTTTGGTTGTAAAGATCTTGAGTTGTATTTCTCACTCCTGATTTGAGGTATATAAAGTCCTACCTTACAAAGGAAAATAACAACTCCCAATTGCACAATTCTCATTGTCTCCATTTGGAGCAAAATGCCTCAAAAGTCCTTCAGAGATTATTTTCTTATTGGTTTTTAAGATTGTGCAGCTATTTCAATGCTTGAGTTCCCCCAAATGCATTCACTTAGAGTGTTTCCTATATTTTAAGGGGAATGTGCCTAAGCGTGCGGCTAATGGAGTGATGCAATGTTCCAAACACAAAAATGTGATTCGGCTGCCAAGACTTGACTGGAAGCAAGGATATCTTCAGAAAGCTGATAGGGAACACAACAAATACTGTATTCCTAGTGTTTTGACATTTTTCTTTTTACATGTACTACACCATTTTTGTAGTAATGTGACATATAAAGAATAAAGTAAATATGTTGGAAAAAACACTATATACTGTTATTTGGCTACACAAAAATGCAGGTCAGTTTTTTAATGGCTAACAAGCATTATTCAATACTAAAGTACTTTTCATGAATTTACTCTCAATTATTTATTTATTTTTTAATTGGTAACATGCATTGGTCAAAACTGAAGTCACATTGTCAAATCTCTTCACACAGTCAGCAAAACAGAAATCTAAAGAGACTAAAGAGTATGAATATATTTCACACAAAATCTGTGGCGTAGCTGCTTTAAAAAGTGGATGGGACAGGAGTGTGTGTGTGTGTGTGTGTGTGTGTGTGTGTGTGTGTGTGTGTGTGTGTGTGTGTGTGTGTGTGTGTGATGGGTAGGTTTAGGGGCAGGGGCAGTGTAGGGGGATAGAAAATACGGTTTGTACGGTATAAAAACCATTACGCCTATGGAATGTCCCCACATTTCACAAAAACAAACGTGTGTGTGTGTGTGTGTGTGTTTGTGTGTGTGTGTGTGTGTGTGTGTGTTTGTGTTTGTGTTTGTGTTTGTGTTTGTGTGTGTGATGGGTAGGTGTAGGGGCAGGGGCAGTGTGTGTGTGTGTGTGTGTGTGTGTGTGTGTGTGTGTGTGTGTGTGTGTGTGTGTGTGTGTGTTTGTGTGTTTGTATTTGTGTGTGTGTGTGTGTGTGTGTGTGTGTGTTTGTGTTTGTGTGTGTGTGTGTGTGTGAGGTGTAGGGGCAGTGTGTGTGTGTGTGTGTGTGTGTGTGTGTGTGTGTGTGTGTGTGTGTGTGTGATGGGTAGGTTTAGGGGCAGTGTGTGTGTGTGTGTGTGTGTGTGTGTGTGTGTGTGTGTGTGTGTGTGTGTGTGTGTGTGTGTGTGTGTGATGGGTAGGTTTAGGGGCAGGGGCAGTGTGTGTGTGTGTGTGTGTGTGTGTGTGTGTGTGTGTGTGTGTGTGATGGGTAGGTTTAGGGGCAGGGGCTGTGTGTGTGTGTGTGTGTGTGTGTGTGTGTGTGTGTGTGTGTGTGTGTGTGTGTGTGTGTGTGTGTGTGTGTGTGTGTGTGTGTGTGTGTGTGTGTGTGTGTGTGTGTGTGTGTGTGTGTGTGTGTGTGTGTGTGTGTGATGGGTAGGTTTAGGGGCAGGGGCTGTGTGTGTGTGTGTGTGTGTGTGTGTGTGTGTGTGTGTGTGTGTGTGTGTGTGTGTGTGTGTGTGTGTGTGTGTGATGGGCAGTGTGTGTGTGTGTGTGTGTGTGTGTGTGTGTGTGTGTGTGTGTGTGTGATGGGTTTAGGGGCAGGGGCAGTGTAGGGGATAGAAAATACGGTTTGTAAGGTATAAAATGCATTACGTCTATGGAATATCCCCACAAAACATGGAAACACAACATGTGTGTGTGTGTGTGTGTGTGTGTGTGTGTGTGTGTGTGTGTGTGTGTGTGTGTGTGTGTGTGTGTGTGTGTGTGTGTGTGTGTGTGTGTGTGTGGTGAGTCAGGATGGGGTAGGGGTTAGAGGTGCATAATATATTTTTAAAAATTTTTACATGAGTGAAAAAAAAAAAAGATACATTGATCCACTTTAAAATATTGTTTGTCCAATGGTGTAGTGGTAGAATTTCTGGAAAAGCACACCAGAGGTTCAAGGTTGTAATCTGCACTCATATAGATAATTTAGTTTTAGTAAATTGAGAAAGATGTTCATTTGTGGATCAGGTGACACGTGTGTAGCCTGGATGCCAGCCGGACTCAGCCCCGCCCACAACATTTGAGCTCGGGCAGTTCGGTCTGGACTCGACCCATAGAGGAGTAATTATGCTAAACCCGCCAACTACTCAAAACTAGCCCAAAACAAGCCCAATAACTATCCGGGGGTGGGGGATATGTGTTATTTTGGCAAGGTTGCCTGCTAAAATTCGCATTCCTGGGTCTATATATCACATAATTGGGGTGGAGATGGAAAACAACCTGTGGGAAAAACACGGACTTGGCAACCCAGTGCAGTTGAGTTTTGTTGCCATGTTATGCGTCGCTCCGTTGCTCTGATTGGTTGTAGGTCTATCCAATTGAGTTCTTTCCTGGTTAGGTTGAAACACGCCCCATAATCACAGCCCAATGGAGGTCTCTGCGGAAACAAGAGTGGGCGTTTCTAAATTTGTGGGTGTTTTCCAAGCGGCAACCTCCCGCGGTCTCTCTTGAAGCCAATACGGAAGTGGATTAAACTGCAGTTTATCGACTGGCCACTAGGGACAGGCTCCAGAGAAGCAGAATCTCATTGAGCCCCATGTTAAAATGCCCAACTTTACAGCAGAATAAAACATGTTTACAGCCTGGTACAAATTCTAGTTTTGGTCTAAACGGCTAGTTTTGCCCTTCATGACAACTCTGAGGGGGGTGATTTTTTTATAGCGCATTTGTTTACATTATATTAAGCCTTAAAGTTCTGCATAATTAAGGGCGTGGCCACTTTGAGTGGCAGGTGGTCAGCCATTTATCTGTTGTTTGTTAGTCACGTGTCACCTCAGCTCCGCACACGTCCCGCCTCTTTGCCCATTTTCTGTTATCCGGGAGTGATGCGCGATGACGCGCTTCAAAGATGGCAACCGCCAGCTCGGCCATACTTTAGGCTTCAGAAACGTTCTTCAGAAACCTATGGGTGACGTCACGGACACTACGTCCATATTTTTTTACAGTCTATGGTGTTTTCAAACTGATGGGTGTTTATAATCATGCAATGAAAATGATCCCTTTCACCCGACCCCACCCCTAAACCCTACACACACTGTGACGTGGGCTAATCAGGTAACACAGTTGAAAACATCCCTCTGTTTATGGCCACACCCACAGATGAGGTAACACCTGCAGAGACATACACTTGGCCCAATGGAGCAGCATCAGACTCATATTCTGACTAGAATTGACTAGAACACGTGTGCATTCATTGAGTCAATCCCATTTGATGCATTTGGATTTTAAGACTTTCTTTTAGCACAGCAGGGGTGTTCAAACTGGGGTCCGGGGACCCCCACGGGTCCCCCAGAAGGTTCCCCAGGTTTGGAAATAGGTTGTATTTATATTGTCACACTTACTATTTATCTTATGGTTTACATTATTTTTTTTTTTTTCATATACATAAACATATATAGATGGATTTTAAGAAGCGGGTCCCTCATAAAAGGTTCATCACATTTGGGGGTCTTTGACATCATGAAGTCTGAAAACCCCTGGTCTAAGAAAACCTTCTACCACTAGATGGCAGTACCTGCTAAAGCAAACAGCACCGCAATCAAGCATTCTTCCCCACATTCAACACAATGAACACATAAAGTGGCTTGAGAAAGTGATATTGAAGCACCAAATTCAGTACACACCTTATTAATAAAACATAGCTTACCTTGTACAGGCAAAATGAAAGTCTTAAAATCCTAATGAATGAAATCTGATCAGTCGACTCAATGAATGCGTGCGTGTCACCAGATCCACAAAACCAACCAATCAATGTCTATATTTGTACTAGATGCTCATTCATGTAATTCTGAATTTTGCTCACACAAGGCATTTGTTTGTGGATAGTAATATCTGCAATATTACTTAAGTTCATGGATAATTGTGCATACTTAACAAATCCCATAGATCATGGTTTACACAAAACTATTAAACAGCACAGCTAATTAATAATTTGTCTTGATCTTAAATCTTCATATGAGGATGATTAGTGAAGGATCATGTGACACTGAAGACTGGAGTAATGATGATAAACCCAGCTTCGATCACTGGAATAAATCACACTTTCACAATATCCCTAGCCTGTCATACTCAACTCTAGTCAGATATGAGTGATGCTCAGGGTTGCCAGGTTTTCACAACAAAACCCGCCCAATTGCAACTCAAAAATAGCCCAAAACAAGCCCAATTGGGTTTATATGGGTTACCTGGTCAAAACAATGCATTACGGGGGGTAAAAAATATGTTTTTTTGGCAGGGTTCCCTGCTAAATTGAGCATTTCCGGCGCTAAAGAATAACATAATTGGTGTCACTTCAATCCAATCACAGCAACAGAGTAAATGACGTATGCTGACGCATAGCAGTGGGAAGTTCGGATCATTTTACGGACTCGGATCTTTGAATCTCATTCAGCAAAATGAACAAATCTTTTTTCAAGTCATTTCGTTCATTTCAGCAGAATATGATTCAAATGTCACATGTTAAATTCCCCAACACATCTAGTGCTTATGCAGACATTGATCACATTTGGAATAAAAAATAAAGTCCTGACCGAACTGCCCCTCAAATGTTGTGGGCGGGGCTAAATCCGGTTTCTGTTTGTTGTATTTTTTATAAAATAAATGCACCCTTGGTGCACATAAGAGACTTCTTCTAAAAACATAAAAAATCTGGCATACACTGCTAAATCATTGATGATTGTTTTTAATGCGCCTGACCTGTATATATCATGGGCACTAGATGTCAGTGTTACTCTTGCTCTCTCAGTGACGATGAGTCTTATAATTCTCCTTTTACTAATTTTCTAAAATTCACTCACAAATACTGATCGAGCTCAAGCTGACATTTGGAATCGACTCCAGAGTGTCTTAAAATTGAATATTTTTAGGATTTATTTAGCAAGTCTTTGATTAGACAAGGGTTTTTAGATCATAAATCTTCATCTCATCGCCTATGGCATGTTTTCGGGACTGAAGTTCATAGAAGATATGAGATCTGTCTCACTCACACTAAGACAAACATTATATCTATAGGCCTACAACACCTGTGCTATATAACTGTGACGATGATGTTAATGATACACAGTAAAACTCATCCTGAGAATATGAAGCACATAAGCAGACACAAGTCGATTAGAAAAAATACATTTTGAAATGCTTGACAAAGCTTCTTCGGTAACACTTTACAATAAGGTTGTATTAGTTAATGCATTAGCTAACATTAACTAATAATGAACTGCACTTATAAAGCATTTATTTATCTTTGTTAATGTTAATTTCAACATTTACTAAAGCATTAATAAAATCTTGTTAACATTAGTTAATGCACTGTGAACTAACATGAACAGCTGTATTTGTATTAACTAATGTTAACAAAGAATAACTAATGCTGAACAGAGGTGTTGTTCATTGTTAGTTCATGTTAACTAATGCGTTAACTAATGTTACAACCTTATTGTAAAGTGTTACCGCTTCTTCTTCTGAGCTAAACTCTGATCAGTCTCTCCTCCAAACTCAGACTCTTCTGACTCGGTGTGCTGTCTCTTTATAAACTGATCCGGTTTATGGTTCTTAATGAAGACTAAAACAATCATTAAAAGACTTATATTTCACTAGCAAAGCCTAGCAATTAGCTTAGGACATGCTAACAATATGCTAATTCATGCTAGCACATGTGCAAATCAGGCTAGCAAAATGCTAATTCAAAATCAACATGTTAATTCGTGCTAGAAATGTGGTAAAACCAAGCGGCTCCTCCCGGGGTCTCTCCTGAAGCCGATACGGAAGTGACTTAAACTGCAGTTCCTCGACTGGCCACTAGAGACCGGCTGAGCAGAATCTCATTGATCTCATGTTAAAATGCCCAACTTTACAGCAGAATTAAACATGTTTACAGCCTGGGACAAATTTTAGTTTCGGTCTAAACGGCTGATTTTGCCCTTCATGACGACTGTGAGGGGGTGAATGTTTTTATAACTCATCCGTTTGCATTATATAAAGCCTTAAAGTTCTGCATAATTAAGGGCGTGGCCACTTTGAGTGACAGGTGGGTAGCCGTTCGTCTGCTGTCTGTTAGTCGTCACCTTAGCTCCGCCCACGTCCCGCCTCTTTGCCCATTTTCTGTTATCCGGGAGTGATGCGCGATGATGCGCTGCTAAGATGGCGACGGCCAGCTCGACTCTACTTTTCGCTGCAGAACTGCTCTTCAGAATCCAATGCGTGACGTCACGGACACTACGTCCATATTTTTATACAGTCTATGGGTAAAAATTTTAGCAAAATGGTAAATAATGCTAGTAAAATGCTAATTAATGCTAGACACATGCAAAAAAATGGTAGTTACATTTTAAATCATGCTAGTAACATGCTAATTCATTTTAGCAACATTTTAAATAATGCTAGGAACATGCTAAAAATGCTAACAACACGGCTAAAAAATGCAAGCTGCATGTTTATTTTAACAATGTGCTAAAACATGCTAGAAACTTGGTAAATCATGCTAGCAATGTGCTAGCAAATATGCTAACTCATGAAAACAACACTATGCTAGCAACACACAAATGAATGCTAACAAAATGCTAAATCATGATATGCATGAATCATGAATGCCAAATCATGTTAGCAATATGTTAAAACATGCTAGCAACATGTTTACGCAATTCAAACAAGACGCTAAATAATGCTAGCGACATGCTAATTAATGCAACAACATGATAAATCATGATAGAAACATGCTAATTCACGCTTGCTATGTTAAATCAGGCTAACAAAATGCGAATTCATGTTAACAACATATTAAAATATTAGTTAATGTTAGAAATATTAAAACATGCTAACAAAATGGTAAATAATGCTAGCAAACATGTTAAATCATGCTAAAAAATGCTAATTCATGCTACAAATCTGTTAAAAATTATCACAGAATTTTAAATCATGCTAGTAACATGTGAAATCATGCTAGCAACATGCTAATTAATGCTTAAAAACATAGTAAATCATGATGGAATTTTTTAAATAATGCAAACAACGTGTTAAAACACGTTAGCAACATGTTAACTCATGCAAACAACACGTTAAATAATGCTAGGGACATGACTAATCCTGCCAACATGTTATCAAACATGTTAAATCATAATAGAACCATGCTAATTAATGTTAGCAAACATGTTAAACCATGCTAGCAACATGTTAAACCATGTTAGCAAAATGTTAATTAATGTTAGCAACATGATAAAACAAGCAGCATGTTATGCTATCAATGTGTTAAAACATGCTAACATGTTAATTCATGTTAACAAATGTTAAAACATGGTAGAACAATGCTAAATCATGCTAGCTAACAATTTGTTAAAACATGCTACCAGCATGTTTACTCATGCAAATAACACATTAAATTATGTATGATAATTAATACTAACAAAATGCTAAATCATGCTAGCAATGTGTTAAAAAATGCTAGCAACATGTTGCATATTGCTAATGACACGCTAATTAATGTTACCAAATGCTAAATCATGATAGAATCATGCTAATTAATGCAAGCAATGTGTTTAAAACATTCTAACAACAGGCTCATTAGTCTTTACAACATGTTAAATGCTAATTCATGTTGGAAACATGCTTATTCATGCTAGCAGCCTGTTAAAGCATGCTAGCAATGTGTTAAAACATGCTAGCAATGTGTTAAAACATGTTCATTAATGCTAGCAATGTCTTTCTTTCTCTTTCGACTTCACTAAATTTAAAGCTTATAAAACGTTCAAACTTTCATACTGTCCCAATGGTCTAGTTTAACTCAGGCTTTAAAGAACACAAAAACTTGTAACATTTGAAGAATAAACTCATTTTTCCTAATATTGTTTAGGGTTTAGAATCATCTGGTTTCAACCCACACCGAATTAGCTGTTTTCCTATAGCATCTTTCAATCTCTATATTTACTGTGCATTATCTTCCAGCTGACTGGCTCTTTCCCATTGATGTGTAAATGCAATAATGAGACTCTGAATCACCTCTTCAACAGGTCTGAGCCTTTTGCCTCTCACAATGAGGCTCCATTGTTTCCGTCAACCTGCCTGAGCTTGAAAAACCTGTTTATAGATGAGGAGTGAATACACCTCCCACATGCCACATGTTTCTGCCCGGTTCAGAAGTTCCTCATGCATGCAGTCGCTCCTCTGCCAGCAACAAAAGCAGACTTGTTTTCACAAGCCGATCCATGCAAACAGTACTTTTATATAGTCATAATATAAGTCAGCTGTATTTCCCGCAATGCAGTGAGATCCCGTTTTACATGTAAATGCAATATGAATGGAACATGTTTTTAATGGTTAATCATCCGTTTCCTGTGTCTCCAATATCACTTTCCACCCTCATAGCCTTTGGAAATATATTCCAAGTAATAAAAGCCAATTTCACAATGATGATGACAGGAAGTGACCGTGTTTTTCATGGGAAGACAACGACACAAACATTACTCACTGGATTCATGTTTTAAAGCTGAGATGTTTCATTTCAGAAGATCATTAATGTGCATTGTACGTGTTGATCAGTGCTGAGCAAACCCACTGTGTGTTAACAATGCAAACTGCAGCAGGGGTTAAACGGGGGGATTTGGGGTGTGGTGGGAATGCTCAGATCTCAGATCAAACTCCGGCTCTGTAATCCCTGCCGTCTGTCTGAGAGCTAATGTGTCACCTTTATACCCCCGGGGGAAAGAGACTGTCAAGAGAGGATATTTACTATCAACAAACACTCTGGACACAAACACTGTGTCTCTGGGGTGACTATATGGGGACATATTTAATGTTTTAGTCTCTTCTGCTCACCAAGGCTGCAGTTATTTGATCATAAATACAGTAAACGGTGTAATATTCCTCCAGTGTAGATCAGCTGTTCTCTATGTGTATATATAGTGAAGTGTCATTTATATCCTGTGATCAAAGCGGGGGATCTGATGATCAACACGCTTTATTATTATTATCAGTGTTGAAAACTGTGATTTTCAAAGTTCAAAAGAACATGTAAATATAACTTTTTTGTCATATTTATTCATTTCATAAATGTCTTTACAGCCTTTTTCAATGTAATGCCTTTAAAAAATTTCATTTCAATTTATAGTAAAATTCCACCAAACCATTCTTAATCCGTAGGGTTTAATATGGAGTTGTTCCACCCTTTGCAGCTCTAACAGCTTCAGCTCTTCTGGGAAGGCTTTCCACAAGGTTTAGCAGTGTGTTTATGGGAATTTTTCCACAGTCATGTTGGGACAGGAAGGGGCCGTCCACAAACTGTTCCCACAAAGTTGGGAGCATGAAATTGTCCTAAATGTCTTGGTGAAGCATTAAGAGTTCCTTTCACTGGAACTAAGGGCCCAACCCCTGAAAAACAACCCCACCCCATAATCCCCCCTCCACCAAACTTTACACTTGGCACAATGCAGTCAGGCAAGTCCCGTTTCCCTGGCAACCGCCAATCCCAGACTCGTCTATGGGATGGTCAGACAGAGAAGCGTGATTGGTCACTCAGAGAACACGTCTCACTGCTCTAGAGTCCAGTGGTGGCGTGCTTTACCCCACTGCATCCCACGCTTTGCATTGCTCTTGGTGATGTAAGGCTTGGATGAGCTGCTCGGCCATGGAAACCCATTCCATGAAGCTCTCTCCGCACTGTTCCTGAGCTCATCTGAAGGCCACAGGAGTTTGGAGGTCTGGAGCGATTGACTCTGCAGAAAGTTGGTGACTTCTGCACACTGTGACCCTCAGCATGCGCTGACCCCGCTCTGGGATTTCACTTCGTGGCTGAGTTGCTGTTGTTCCCAATCGCTTCCTCTTTGTTATAATCCCACTAACAGTTGAGCGTGGAATATTTAGTAGTGAGGAAATGTCAGGAATGGCCTTATTGCACAGGTGGCAACCTATCCCGGTCCCACGCTTGAGTTCCCTGAGCTCCTGAGAGCGAGCCATTCTCTCACAAATGTGTGTAGAAGCGTCTGCATGCCTAGTGCTTGATTTATACACCTGTGGCCATGAAGGGATTGAACACCTGAACTCAGGGATTTTGTAAAGTGTATATCTCATATCTCTAATACTTGTGTATGGCTTTTGTCCTGTTAAGGATGTGTATGTGACAGATACACTTGAAGCTGAAAACTAAACATACCTCAGGGATATTATTAAAACATATAAGAGATTTTGAAACAGAAAGGAGTGACTAGTTGATGACGTAAATCCCCTCCCCGTCAGCCCTATCTTCAGTATCTGCCATGTGACATCATCACAACAATTTCCAGTAAGATTTCCTTGAACTGAACTAAAGTCTGAACGTCGGCTCGACTTCCTTGTTTGTTAAAAGCACTGTCAGACCGTCTAAGCGGACTAGTATTGACTCAGGGGGAGGGTGTTTAATTTACAGAGGCATTAAGACGACTGCATGCCTCTAGCTATAGGGCTCAGTATGAGAGGGGAGGTCCTCTCATGCATTTCTAAGTAACAAAAGGCCCGGTGCAACACAAGACCAGTCTTGTCCTATGGCCGTGAAACCAAGGTGCTATCAGACTTTCCCTTCCGAATCTGGGAAGACGAGTCACGATGCGCCACGAACACGACACCACAAAGCAAACATGATACCAAAAGTTGTACAAGCATAAACATTTCATGGAGCCTAAAAGCTCTTCTTGGATAATGATGGGCTTTTAAGGCTGATGGACGTGAGGGGTCAATCATTGGAAGACAGACAGCACTTGAGCCGGAGTCCATGTTGACAAAGTTCATATGGCCATTAATATGTTGTGCATTGCGCCGGGTAAAAGCTCTCATAATAGCATACAGATGCATGCATAATTATTAGCACAGGAAATATTGATTTGAGTAGGCGAGTCATAGTATCGAAGCAGAGCACTTTGAAGTGGATGAGTGGCTTTGATAGTGTAATGCGGAACTGGTTTCTCCACCGCGAGATAAGCGTAGCCTGCCATCCCCCAAGCTTTCGACAGTGCCTCGCCCAGCTTTAAACACTCACCAAACATCTACTAACTTGTTTGTTGAAACCACATAACACAGCTCAGAGGACGTTCACAGGTTCCTCCTCAGACAAGTCCTAATGCTAATGCAAGTGTTATAATTCTTTGAAAATGCACAACCAACAGAACCAAACTGTTTAATTTCAGACAGAGCACAGTGTCTTTTCAAACCAAAACAGCTCTGCGTAATCATTAACTTAGACTGCTGACCTTGTGCGTGTTCTGCATTAACCAGTGTAAATGATTTCACACTGAATACTGTACATACAGCTAGTGGCACAGGCACTCTTCTTTTTAAATGATCTTACAATGATTTCTGAAGGATCATGTGACACTGAAGACTGGAGTAGTGATGCCGAAAATTACAACAGAAAAGAGTTAAACTGTAGTAATAATTCACAGTATTACTGTTTTTAATTTTCCCATATGTAATGATTTAATATGCATCTTATATAAAAGGGACTGTATGTAAGAATTTTCATGTATTAATCAATTTTTATTTCCAATGTGTGAACAGCTTGTGACGAAAATTAACAAATGAGACCTTCCCCGACTTCCTAGTCTATAGCGGGGATTTCGGCCAACGATTTTTTTTCTCCCTTTCGATCAGGCTTAACATTATGACTGGTGAAGTGAATAACACTGATGATCTCTTCCTCACGGCTCCTGTTAGTGGGTGGGATATATTAGGCAGCAAGTGAACATTTTGTCCTCAGAGTTGATGTGTTAGAAGCAGGAAAAATGGGCAAGCGTAAGGATTTGAGCGAGTTTGACAAGGGCCAGATTGTGATGGCTAGACGACTGGGTCAGAGCATCTCCAAAACTGCAGCTCTTGTGGGGTGTTCCCGGTCTGCAGTGGTCAGGATCTATCAAAAGTGCTCCAAGGAAGGAACACTGGAGAACCGGACACAGGGTCATGGGCGGCCCAGGCTCATTGATGCACGTGTGGAGCGAAGGCTGGCCCGTGTGGTCCGATCAAACAGACGAGCTACTGGAGCTCAAACTGCTCAAGAAGTTAATGCTGGTTCTGATAGAAAGGGGTCAGAATACACAGTGCATTGTAGTCATAATGTTATGCCTGTCATATATTGTGTTTAGATGCAAGAATGGAACATTAAACATGAGTTGTATATCAATAAATTAAACCCAATGTACTAGCGAAATTGTAATTCACCCACTTTTTAAAACAAAGTTATGCCACTGAGGACTAGTCTTAACCCTGTATTATCTTTTTGAGCAAAATGTAACATTTCAGAATTCAGATTTAATATGTAGCCTATTCTTCACTGTTTAAGAAAGAAACGTCCTGTAATGTCATTCTCCCATACAAGTGCACTATTAGCATTTGAAGAGACATCTCAAGTCTGAACACAGTCAAAACATAATTACACATTTAGACTCAATGTCAAGGACTAAAAGTTGAAATTATGTGAACAGTCATCAAAGATAAAGAGGCACACACATTAAAATCAAGTGCAATACTTGTCATGTATTAATAAAACTCAATTAATACTATAAAACCGAAGATGTGACGATGCATTTCCAAATAATAAAGGTTTCTCATGGCTAAAGCGACCTCTCTCCGTTGGCTCGCTCTGGGAATGGTATGCGGGCCTTGGTCACATTAGAGTATTTTGTGTTTTCTCTTGCAATATTTGTCCTCTGGGGCTTATCAGCCACAGATAAGCAGACTCCAAACAAATGATTAACAAAATATTCATTGTCTTCCAAGGTGCTCAGATGGATTTCAAGCCTTTCTCCAAATCCACACATGCACTGTTGAAACACACCGAAGCTGAAGGCGTCTTCATCTCGATGTATGTAAAACCTCACAAACAGCTCAAACTAGGGTTGTCGTCATGCTAGAACGTCAGTGAGTCTCTACTACAAAGACAGAAATTAGCAAGGCACTTTAAAGCCAACTTCAAAACTGATAGCAATTAGTTCAACAGTTTCCCCAAGGATGAAGAACACAATGTGATCCTTTGTACGTGTTCTCGTATAAAGGTCAACTGAATAACATTCATATTTTCGAGTTTTGTGAGAAGAACCAAACTCTCACAGTCAGAGTGTGGTTTAGTGACCTATAACTAACATTGCCAGATGAAAAACAGGTCATGAACATTCATCCAGCATAAGGTTTTAAAATTAAAACTAAAAGAAGGGGGTGGTCTTTGCTTAGTTGGGGAAACTTAATATCCTGATCCAGTTACTGAACAGAACGGACTCGATCTGAATAACAACATTAATGTTTTCTATATTGTGACTTTTTTATCTTACAATTCTGACTTTGTAAGATATAGTTATAAAGTCAGAATTGCGAGACAAACACACAATTGTGATAAATTGTCAGAACTATGAGCTGATGTTTTCCTCAAAATTGCAAGATTATATTTCACAATTTGGAAGATATAAAGTGCAAGTTTATATCTCTTACTTCTGTCTTTATTTCTCAGAAATGCGATGTACACCGATCAGGCATAACATTATGACAGGTGAAGTGAATAACACTGATGATCTCTGTTAATGAGTGGGATATATTAGGCAGCAAGCGAACATTTTGTCCTTAAATTTGATGTGTTATAAGCAGGAAAAATGGCCAAATTATGATGGCTAGACGACTGGGTAAAAGCATCTCCAAAACTGCATTGGTGAACCGGCCACAGGGTCATGGGTGGCCCAGGCTCATTGATGCACGTGTGGAGCGAAGGCTGGCCCGTGTGGTCCGATCAAACAGACGAGCTACTGGAGCTCAAACTGCTCAAGAAGTTAATGCTGGTTCTGATAGAAAGGGGTCAGAATACACAGAGCATCGCAGTTTGTTGCGTATGTGGCGGCATAGCCGCTGACCAGTCAGGGTGCCCATGCTGACCCCTGACCCCGCCGAAAGCACCAACAGTGGCACGTGAGCATCAGAACTGGACCACGGAGCAATGGAAGAAGGTGGCCTGGTCTGATGATCACGTGTTCTTTTACGTCACGTGGATGGCCGGGTGTGTGTGTGTGGCTTACCTGGGGAACACATGGCCCCAGGATGCACTATGGGAAGAAGGCGAGCCGGCGGAGGTGATGCTTTGGGCAATGTTCTGCTGGGAAACCTTGACTTGGCCTCCAAACTCCTTAGATCTCAATCCAATCGAGCATCGGTGGGATGTGCTGAACAAACAAGTCCGATCCATGGAGGCCCCACCTCGCAACTTACAGGACTTAAAGGATCTGCTGCTAACATCTTGGTGCCAGATTCCACAGCACACCTTCAGGGGTCTAGTGGAGTCCATGCCTCGACGGGTCAGCAAAAGAAGGACCAACACAATATAGGAAGGTGGTCATAATGTTAATTTCTGACTTTATAACTAATAATAAGTTTATATCACGCAATTTGTGAGTAATTGTGAAATAAAAAGTTGCAGTTACTCTTTTTATTTGTTTATTAAATGTGGACACATGGAAAAATATATATATATGGGTTTGGCTGTGCTGGTTTATCTGTATTTTAATACACCCATGCAATATTGCTATCTTACACTATATATCTTGCTGTTTACAACAACAACAAAAAGATAGAACGGCTAAAGACACTTTCTCTTTGGAAACTGGACTCATTTTTACCAAGCTCTGTTGGAAACAATATACTTATACATTAATGTATTTTATGATCACATTGGAAACTCATGATCAAACTCAACACTAAGGGAGAAAATAAAAACGATCTGTAATAGCCCGAGGCCTCCAGGCTGAACAGAAAGCAAACAAGACGTGCTATTTTCTGTTCTCTCGCCCGCAATTAGTTATGGATATAATCTGGGTAACCCATTCAATTAATAAATACATTAGGGCCAGTGATATAATACAAAGCAAGCCCTATAGACCTTGTTAGGGTGGCTATTATTGTGGCATTGGATGGGAAGTGGCCTGATGACTCTTGGAAAGTCATAACCATTGTGTTACTAATCTTGTAAATCATCAGGGTCACAAGAAATACCAAATCAAATAAGTAAGCTACCGTGGAAGATGTGCAATATGATTTACTGAAACCTCAGCTATTTTAGCTATTTCTTCACATGACCGTATGGGATTCACTGGGGAAGTAATGCACTGTTTGTGTACAGTATGAGCGAACTAGCAAATGGGGATGTGTTATTTTATAAACATTTTTTCCATTCCAAAACTTATAAAAGAAACAGTGTTTTGATTAAAGTAGGCTAGCAAACTAGATCTTTAAATCCATCAGTAGATTCATCATTGGTAGCCTATAGCGCATCCCAAATTTTTCAACATTAACATTTTAATATAACATTACAGTCATTATGGCCTTTAGAAAAATGTGTTTTGAGGAGGTGGGGTAGTGCACTGTAGGCCCCTGTGGCGCGGCATAAGCTTTTGTCCTTAATGGCATTTTTTCCCATTACTTTTAACCTTACAGTACTTTTGAAACAAGTACTTTTACTTGAGTAAAATATTTGATACTTCAACTTCTATAGAAGTCTTTTGAAACCCTAGTATCTCTTCTACCCGAGTAATGAATGTGAATACTTTTGACACCTCTGCTAAGTAAAAGTACAGATGTCTCGTTTCCAGTACAAATATCTAAAAATGCTTACATTCAGAAGCATTTACTAGACAAGCAACAGTTATTGTGTTGTTTGGGAAGAAAAAAAAACTTAAATGAAGTGAGTTTTGTGCTTAAAATAAGCAAAACAATCTGCCAATGGGCTAAGAAAAATAACATTGTTTCCTGTTAGAATTAAGATTATTTAATTTACCCCTTTGGTAGATTACTTTGCTTATTTTAAGCAGAAAAACTCCCCCAAAACAAGACAATAATTTGTACTTTTCTAGTAAATGCTTCTTGGTTTAAGGATTTGTAGACGTGTGGACTAAATACTAAGTCAGAAAAGCATTTTTTTGCGGTGCGTTATCAATGAAACATCAAATCAGCAGACAGAGGATATGTGTGTGTGTGTGTGTGTGTGTGTGTGTGTGTGTGTGTGTGTGTGTGTGTGTGTGTGTGTGTGTGTGTGTGTGGGTGTGAGACAGTGAGTGAGTGTGTGTGTGGGTGTGTTTCAGTGTAAAGGCATGAAAGGAGTTGTTCTGTTCAGCAACACAGCAGTTGCAGAGAAATAGTCTTTTTAAAGAGTTAATTGTGTGGATGATATCTAGGGTGTCTGAGAAGAGCAGCGTTTTCATATTTCACTCACAGGTCACTAATCCGGGGATCTTCGAACTCTTTTTTTTACCTGTGTGTGTAGGCCATAAATATCCATATTTGGACATGGTAATTACCGGATGGGCGAGGTCACCTGGCTGCCTACGTCAGAGCCGAAGCCGAGCTACCTGCTGAAAATCATTTCCTCACTCCGTGGTCGTTGAGAGGGTGGAAGAATCAGCAGTGCTTCACTTTATACAACTTCGAGAGATTAAGGATTTCGTGTGGATTTTATCGTATCGAATGGCGTGTTTGGGGATTGTGCGATTAGGAGTTGTGATTTTTCTTTTTCAGGTGAGTTTTTTTTTAATGTCGTCGAAAACGGTCGCGGTGTCTTCGACCTGTGAACTCCTCCGTTTATAAGCAAATGTTTTATTTACGTTACCAATTTGTTTTATCAGGTATTTTCGTGTGGATACACGGAGGAGTCGACATGTACACCTGGGTTTGAGTCGGAGTTAGTCGTTTTTAAAGTGCACAGAGAACACCTTCACAGGGGTAAAAGACTAGGAAGAGGTAGGTCAACATACATCATATTATAATACTGATTATAATACTCAAAATGTGTAAAGTATTAATAAAAAAGCGCGAAGGACGCTAATTCAAAAATGCTCTGCTAGCGTTAAATCTGACCTTCCCTCAAGTTTAATGGTGCCTTGTTTTTTGTCGAATGTAAGTTACAACCTTGTTTTAACTTTAGTTTTGTCTTCCTCCTTTTATTTGTGTGGGTTAAACTGTGTTTTTCTACTGAGTTTAGGGTTGAACCCTCCACATATTGAGTTAAATCTCGTTAGCTCTCATGTTGAATTAACTCTTTCTATAGATGTAATGCTTCAGTAATTCTGCAGGTGTTGGGAAACTCAGATGATCTCATTCAGTGAGTTTCTGTGGGAGTGAAACCAGGATCAGAGTCAGCAAATCACTTAAGATTTGTCATTTCTCCTTTTCTTTCTTTTAACAATTGAGAAATAAACAGCTATTTTGGTTTTGAGACCGCCTGTACTTCATTGGCCTTTAAGTGTAAGCGTTTATATTTAATTCATTGACCCCCTCAATCAGGTACTTTCCATGAAAAGTAATGCGACTTTGGTTTCGATTTTATGCCCACATCTCACAAACATTGTTCATTTAGTTCATTTCCATCTGTTTTGTGAATAATTAATGTTGCATTACACTGATTTATTCTTTAATTTGATTTTTAAAAACCCTTTTGTTTGGAAATTCACCAGTCTTTGGTTTCGTATTGCAATTGATCTGTAGTTTACCTCTGTACATCTCGAAAGGATTTTCCTCTTCTTGTCCCACTAATGGTGGCTTATTTCTAAGGGCTGATTGGTTTCACCACTTCCGAGCTCTAATGGATTTGCACTATGGCCATTGCAGAAACTGGGATAACGGGATAGTGTTTGTTTAAATGAATTATGGTTTGGGAAAAGGATTGACAGCTTCATTTATATAGTGCTTTTACAATGACGATTTCCTCAAAGCAGCTTTACAGTGTTAAACAGGAAAATATTGCAACAATTTTATTCGGCTGTACGTTTGCGTTGAAGAAAACTGGTGTCATCAGCTCTTTCAAGTTATCATATGGTGATAATACGGGCAGATCAGAGATATAGTTGATATAGTAATAATTTAGTTTAGTAATTCATTTTATTTGGATATTTAGACCGAAATTGTGTTCCCAACACTAAAACAGCGAGCGTAACTGTGCTCGTTTTAACCCTGTGAGAATCCTTTTTACTTGTTAAACCAAATTTAAACGGGCTAGCCTTGAAACGCTGGCACTGCATTAATAAACAAACATTGAGACATGTAGGGTGTAAAGCGTGCCTGTGCACTATACCACATTTAGACAAATTGACAATTGAACTTCTTTTTAAAAACTTTCTTTGGTCTCATCCATGATCCATATTTTGGTAGGTGGTAAACACGTGGCAAGTAGTGTTTAAAGCTACACTGTGTGATATTTTCCCCCCATCTAGCGGTGAAAAGGTATATGACCATCCAGTGAATATTAGTTTATGTTCCTCTCAATTCCGATTTCGTTTTAACTCCTACGGTGGCCGATTTAGTCCAAGATTAACATGGCTTCCAGTTCGACCTTGTCCATGAGTGTTACTTTAGAAAACTATTATAAGTAATTTTTATCACTGATATCGTTATTCTGTATATTGTACGACATCACTAGCGTAAGGCAACGTTCATACTCTTCACATTCGACACTGTCAATCGAGTGTTAAAATGGGAAAGGCGAAGCTTGAATTTACGGGTATGTCCCTCTTTGGCTACTGTACTTTAAAGATGGAGGGGCAACATGGCGACGCGCATTCGAACCCCTCACCCGTGTGTATTTTCAATGGCATATTATAAACTTACGAGAATACTTTATTACTTGAAAGAAGTAAATATTCATTAATGAGCACATATTTTTGAAAGAACTAAGTGTTTTTAGCTAAGAATAAACTAAAAAAGTTGCACAGTGTAGCTTTAATGTTTGGTTTGATCAAAACATTTGAAGAAATTGTAAGTGTAATGATTGAAGCTAAATATAACCGGTGTGTACCACGTACAAGATTCGGCTTATAAATTGATTCCTTATTACTTCTAAAAGTCATCTGTTCATAAAATCCCATTGAAGTCATAGCTTGAGTTTGCTCCCCCTTAAGTATTTCTCCTTTCCTCCCTCAGTAACTTTCAGTAATTGTGATGGGAGAACAAGAACGCTCTTTCAGTCCGTTGATAAGCGGTTTGATGTGGACACAGATGGGACTGTAACACTCAAGAGACAAGTGACTCTTCATGAAGGCTACAAGGTGTTTTCTGTGCACGCTTGGGACTCCACGGGCCAGAAACACACAGTCTCTGTCAGAGTTGAGCGAGCCCACCATCATGAGGACCATCACATGGACACAGCCATGAACATCTCCTCTCCACAGGTACAAACAAGTTCCTTCGAGAAGCTGCTATCAGCACAGCACAAGCCTGACCTCTATTGGGCGGTTCACTTATGTGCTACTCTACTCTGGTACTGTAAATGGACATATCCAACTACCAAGTTCTGTAAATTAGTGGAGGGCAAGTGTTAAATTCATGCCTAATCATAAAATGTTTTGCATCAATAAGTGTAGTTACTAAAAGCATGTTTTTCTTGGAAATGCACATTTGACGGATAAGCACTGAGTTTGAGATGAGATTCAGATAATAACGTGCAAAAGCACATTTTTACACAAGTTAAAATGTTCTACTTGCGGGTGGTCGATCTGACGATTTTATATCGTGATGGATCTTGAAGACGTGAATTGTAGAGATTGTGATGTTAAACTACAGCGATGGCTGAGTAGATTGCCAATTATATCATAATCATGTGTCTCTATCATCTGTCTTTCATGCGTGGTGACGCATTTGAAAAACAATTCAACAGCTGTCGGGCCGTGTGACAGGTCAAATTTCAGTTTTGATTTTGGCTTTGCAATCAAGATTAACAATCATTGGCGCATGCCGTTCCTTTGCTTTAAAGGGATCCCCTGGTGTTAAGACTTGTATAGCTTAATATATCATAAATGATGTCTCTTGTATGTAGTAGAAAACCCATGAAAGATCTGCGTTATTTAAAAAACCCTTTATACTGTACATTTAGATAATGGGCGGCACCATTTTGTTTGCGTTCTAGGGCGATGACATAGAATGGTTGCACTTAGCAATTAGGGGTGTGCATGAATATTCGAACATTCGATCTGTAATTAATATTCGAAAAATAAAAATACTATTCGAATTTTACTGTGTGTTGCTTTGCTGCCAGTAAATGCATTGAATCCAAGATAAATCCCTCCAAAACCCGCAGTTATAACGAAATCCACTGGGTGGCGCTGTGGAGCACGTTAATAAGTTGTGCATTTGATCACACAATGGCGTCGTCTACCTCGCGATGTTTGGAAATACTTAGAATGAAAATTTAAAAGATCTTACGAAATGGAGTTACTTTTGATAACTCAGTTCCATTACTCAATTTTATCATATTATCATGAACACCATGAGAAATCACTGCATTCCCGAGAGCAGGTCAGCACAGATGGATCCCGAGTAAGAGCCAGATAACTTGATAGCAAAAGTTAGGTTTTTGAGGATCAAGTTTTATCGAGGGTTTAAAAACAGAAAACAAAAAGTGCTGTTAGAAACTTCACTTAACACCGTTATCTTTGAGTCTCTGCAACGTCTGTCAGTGGGGTTTTCAAGTATACGCTTGTCTGTCAAGTATACGCTTCAGTAAAACAGAATGATAGGTGAACGTTTTGGATATTCTGCCGTTAACGATCTGCGTGATTTCACCACTTCCTATGGGTGTTTTTAACAACGAAGTTGACTAACATTTAGTTGACTATTAGGGGCTGCCCTATTTGAAACCTTTCACTTTTACAAATGCGGACATTTGTCAAAGGATGAACAAATGTTTTTGGTAATCTCATTAAAGTAAAATTTTAATTGGGTAATATTTTAAGAGGTTTGAAGTGCTGGAAAAGTGTGCATGGAAGCTGATGAAAAGTGCTTGAATTTCACTGTCAAATGGTGGTACGAACCACAAGATGAATAATGTTAACTTTGGACAAGTTCTGCCACAATACCATGGTTACAGTTGGTGCTACTACATTAAATCCATGGTGAATGATTTGTGGATTAAAAAGTTTTCTATAACGTGTTCATTCATGACAATCATTCTCCTGGTTTTCACATCAGCGCTTTATTACCTGATATGGTTTAAAATGGAGAAATCTGTGCCGTATTTGACCGTAGTATTAATAACATTGCATTGAATTAAAATGCTTTCTCACTGTATCTCCCAGTGCTGTGTAGTAACGGTGTCATGTGATCGGCCCATGAGTGAACCTGTTCTGAGCTTGCGCTGTTGTCTGTTATTGGTCGGAGTTGGTTTCCACTTTCGTTTCATTTGCGGTCTGTGTCTCATATGCAACAGAAATGGCCAATGTGGTGGTGGCCTCTGTGCTACCTTAAACAAAATTGCGTTGCACCGGCAGGAACAAAGGTTGCAGTCTGGAGTCCTGAATTGTATAATGTATAATCAGCCAAGAAACAATGTCGCTAAGTGTCATTTACTACATTTCAGATGGAGTCTCCCTCTGAAGATCTGGTTCTGACGTTTCCTAAGTCTTCGACGGGTCTGAAGAGAGCAAAGAGAGGTTGGGTTATTCCTCCGTTCAGTTTACTTGAGAACAGCAAAGGTCCTTTCCCAATGAAGCTGGTCCAGGTGAGTGAAAGTCTTAAAATGAGATGGATGAGAGCGAGGTGTGACTGTTATTGACCTTGTTCTCTTATTTCTTTCTGTGTTTAGATAAAGTCTGACTATTCTAAAGAAACTCCGATGCAATACAGAATCACAGGTGAAGGGGCAGATCTGGACCCTAAGGGGACTTTAATTATAGACAGATTATCAGGGTTTGTGTCAGTGACACGGCCTCTCGACAGAGAAACCAAAGCTTCATACAGAGTAAGTTGATTATTAGTCTCTCTAACTTTTAAAATCAACATTTAGTTCTTAGTACATTTCAGCATTGGGTTGTCTGCTCATTCCTAATTATTTGAAAGTTGTCATCAGTTAAAAACATTGTAGTGTACTTGTTTCTTTTTTGTTGTTTACACAAAACATTAAGTCTTTTCTTCAACTACACTTGCATATTAATGTCTCAAAGCTAACAGACATGGACTAAAAGATACAACCTCAGATATTTGGCTCTTAACATGCCTGTGTTTCTTCTCCTGTCTTCAGCTTATCGCTCATGCCACTGCAATTGATGTGGCTGGTATAGCAGAAAGTCCGATGGAAATTGTTGTAAATGTTTTGGATGCAAATGATAATCCTCCTATTTTTACACAAAATCCATTCAATGGAGAAGTTCCTGAAGCTAATAAATTAGGTAGGTGTATGGTCCAGATTCTGATGAAATGGTTCAAATGTCTCCAGGTCGTTCCACCTAACCAGTCTTTATTCTTCTCTCACTGAAGGTCATGAGTTTATGACCGTCACAGCCACTGATGCAGATGACCCAGACACTTACAATGCAGATCTCAGATACTCAATAGTCAAGCAAGAACCAGAATTACCAAAACCAAACATGTTTCAAATCAACTCTTTTACTGGAGGAATTTCTGTGAATTCTGAAGGCTTGGACAAAGAGGTGAGAAATCTGATGAATGGATCTCGCAGTGGCGAAGAATGATCTCATGTGAACAAACTCATGTGGAAACATCTTCCCTTTCAGAAATGGTCCAAATACACTTTGACGGTTATCGCTGCTGACCTGGAAGGAAAAGGTTTGTTAACCACTGGCACGGCTGTTATTACTGTGACTGACAGCAATGATAACGCCCCTCTGTTTGAGCAAACCACGGTAATATATCATAACATTCTCGATATATAAATATACAAGTGTTTTCACTTTATTAATGCTTGTATGCACCTTGCATCTCTTTGTTTTAGCATGAAGTATCCGTCCCAGAGAATAAAGTAGGAGCTGTAGTGGCCACACTTAAAGTTACTGATGGAGATGAAGTTGGATCTCCTGCCTGGTCAACCAAATATCGGATTATTGGCGGTGACAAGGCTGGGTTTTTCAATGTCAGTACTGGACCCAGCCGACTGGAGGGCATAATCACCACTGTAAAGGTACTGTGTGTTGCTCATGTGTTTGCACAGGCAATTGGCCATAATGAAGTGCCTTTATTAAAATACACTCTTTTCCACATTTAGCCCCTGGACTTTGAGAAGACCAAGCAACACATTCTGTCTGTGATTGTTGAGAACGATGATCCGTTTGTCGGGTCTCTGCCCACTTCCACTGCCACAGTCACGGTGAATGTTCAAGATGTGAATGAGCCTCCAGAGTTTAATCCAAAGGAGAAGGTTATCACCAAACCTGAAGATTTACTGGTTAATACTGAACTGGTTTCTTATACAGCCACTGATCCAGACATTGGAAAACCTCAGAAGATAACGTAAGAAACTGTTTTCCTCTCCAAGACAATCAAACCACCAAAATGTCACTGTTGCATTTGAAAAATCTGACCTGGTCAAGATTTTTTTGTATTCCTTTTGGGTCAAACAGCCTCACTAGAACTAGTAACCATTGAGAACCAGCAACTTTCTAGCACAGGGTTCCTCAGACTTAGTCCTGTCCTGCAGAGTTTAGCCCCAACCCTGGTCTAACACTACCTATGGTTTTCCTAGTGATCCTGAATACCTTGATTAGCTCGCTCAGGTGTGTTGGTGCTAAACTCTGCAGGACAGGACTGAGTTTGAGGAACCCTGGCCTAGCAGCTACCGATCATGACCTCTATCCCTTCCAATGTCAAAACTCTCATACACTGAATTTAAATCATAGCATGCATATCCTTTAAACTGCAAAATATCTTGAACTTCTAGTTTTAACCTAATTTGGTTCTTTCCAGGTATAAGGTTGGCGATGATCCTGGCGGCTGGCTGAGTGTAACTCCGGACACTGGAATGATTAAAATCAAGAGCCTTATGGATAGAGAATCTCCCCATGTGAAAGATGGCATATA
This sequence comes from Gobiocypris rarus, assembly GCA_023029165.1. Lineage (NCBI taxonomy): Eukaryota > Metazoa > Chordata > Actinopteri > Cypriniformes > Gobionidae > Gobiocypris > Gobiocypris rarus. The sequence continues at coordinate 1,417,558 of CM040912.1, forward strand.
TAGAGCTATCATTTGGGCGGTGGATGATGATGGTAATTTGTGTTTCTTTTTTAAGAGTAGACTTCTTGCTGGCATGGCCTTTTTCTAATGTCTGTGTTTGTGTGCAGATGAAGCTCCAGCAACTGGCACAGGAACCCTGCTTATTAGATTGGAGGATGTAAATGACAACGCTCCTGTCATCAATGAAAGGATTATAAAAATTTGCAATCGTGGTTCAGACCCAGTGCTTCTCTCTATAACGGACAAAGATGGACCTCCTTATGCTGGTCCCTTTAGTGTTGAGACCCAAGGAGAAACCAGTAAAAATTGGTCCACCTCTATGAATGAAACATGTGAGCAATTACTAATGTTTTAAGGAGAATCTCATTCTTTCATACGTTACACATTGAAATATCTGGCTGTCTTGGTATACATGTCTAATTATTATAATGTTCCCATTTTAGTTACCGGTGTCTTTCTGAAACCAAAGCCAGGGTTGGAGCAGGGCGAATACAATGTTATCCTGAGAGTTTTTGATCAGCAAAGACATTCTCAGGAAAGCACCATTCAAGCATCGGTGTGTGACTGTGAAGGAGAAACATTCCAATGTAGAGAAACCCGGGTAGCAGGAATACCACTATCTGGAGTTCTTGGGATCCTGGGAGCAATCTTGCTCCTTCTATGTATGTAACTTATGTGTTTGTGTATACATGGCCTTCAAAGTGTTGTATGTGTACAGAAAGCTTAACATACATGTTTTATACTGCAGAAAAGGCGTCTCATGCTAGTGTTTGGAATAGCTAACATTCACTTTTTGAATTTGAACTCCCATAAGATCAATAGTGATGTAAGGGTGCGTTCACACTTGTCATGTTTGGTTGGATTAAAACGAACCCTGGTGGGATTGCTCGGTTAGTGCGGTTCATTTGAACACCTGTGAACACTGCCATCCGAACCCTGGAGCGCACCAAACAAGTGGACTGACACCGCTAAAAAGATGGGCTTCCAAACCAACTCTGGTGCGGTTCGACTGATATATGAACGCAACACGGACCAAAGACATGTAAACGAACCAAAAACAGGACGTGATGTCACAAGATGCAACGCTACAAGCTGATATGATGATGCAGAAAGATCGAGTATCTTATCACAGGACCTTTTGCCCATTAGTCGGTATAGACGACGGAACTGCCGTCTCTTTGCAGATGATCTTTTCTGCACAATGGAGGAAATCCTGGAGCTGTTTGAACATTTTATGAGCTCTTCGTGAGTTCTCACGCATTAATGATGGCGTTTAATCCAGCTCACAGCATTGTTTTGAATGTTCGGTAAGCTCCGTCATGAAATATATGACATAAGCTGACCAATCAGGTTGTGACCGTATCCCAATGCCTTTGGTTCGGTAATGCTAAGCAGACCAGGACGGTTTTATTTTTTGGTCCGGACGAACCGAATTACAAGTGTGAACGCACCCTAATTTACCTTGACCTCTTTAGAGTCCCTTTTTATTCTTAATTAATTTTTACTGCAAAGTTCTTTAGGGTTTGCTGTTGTAAGTAAGTTGTTTTTCTTGTACCACAGTGCTCGCTCTTCTTCTGCTCTTGTTCATGAGGAGGAAAAGTGGTGCCAAAAAAGAACCCCTCCTTCCTGAAGATGATATAAGGGACAACATCTACTATTATGATGAGGAAGGCGGTGGAGAAGATGATCAGGTTAGTTTTAATTGGAAAATTAATGATGTCTGAATTAATTGGTATTTCTTGGTTGATTTTAAAATTAAATATTGTCAGTCAAACTTGCAGTTACTTGGCTTTTGCACAAGCAACCGGTCTTTTTGCTTGCCATTGATTTGCTGTTTAAGCATTTGTGGAGCTATACAATAAAGGGGTGACCTTCTTGCCCCTCAGAAAGCGCTTATGGGGCTTAATTCAAGGTCTAGGGATTTACTACCTGAATCAATGTGAAGCTCGCACCACACGTTTTAAGTGTCCGCCGGGACCATGATCCTTATCTTAAAGACAAAATCTATTGTATCAAATTTAAGCCCATACAATTGTGCCAAGATATACAAATGGAACAAGAAAAAGGAATTGTGATGTGGCTTGATGTAATTTGCTTATTAAACTTCAAAAGTCTACTAATTGTAATTGTGGGCACTGCACTTTCAAAGCACGTTAACACAAGTTCTTAATAGTTGGTGAATGAACTTGGTTTGCTGAGGCTCGGCTTGAGCTCTGAACACAACTAAAGTTTTCTGTGTAGCGAGAGATGCCGGAAGAATTGCTGCTGGGACGGTGCAATGGCTACTGCTTGTATACACCAATGAGACAACCTTGACCTGCCTAATATGCTGTTCCACGTGGGGCCAAAAACGGCAATGACCTGCCAAGGCATGGAGTCTACAAGACCCCTGAAGGTGTCCAGTAGTGTCTGGCACCAAGACATTGACCTTCAATCCAAGCTGGTTCTACCTCACAACCTGCAAGACTTGAACTTGTTGGTCCAGCACATCCCTTAGATACTCAGTTGGATTGAGATCTGGGGAATTTGGAGGCCAGGGGAACACCTTGAACTCTTTATTCCTCAAACCGTTCCTGAGCAGTGTGTGCATTATCCTTCTGAAGGAGGCCGCTTCACCAGAGAACACCTTTTCAGGAAGGAGTGTACCTGGTTTCCAACAATGTTTTGGGTAGGACTTAGTTTGGCAAGCCCCAGTGCTTCCCATCAGGACATTGTTCAGAGCAGCAAACTTCCTCCACCGGCTTGTCTTCGTCTCAAAGTGCATTTTAGTGCCATCACTTACCCAAGTAAAGGGTGCACACGAACATGATCTTCCACGTAATGTAATGTAATATAAAAAGGTATTCATTGGACCAGGAAACCTTCTTTCAAGGTTCCAAGGTCTGGTTCCTCACGTGCTCGGTGTATGAGCTTTCGGCGGTGGACAAGATCGTCATACCCTCGTGTATTGCTGAGCCATGGGAGCCCAACACCCTTTCGCCGCTTTGTGGATTGTTCCTACTCGGACCACTTGTAAATTCTCACCAATTCTGACTGGAAGCAACACAAGTGAAGTCTTGCTATTTCAGAGATGCTCTGACCTGTTGCTGTCTATAAGGTACCATGAAGATTAGACTTTTTTTCATTTCCCGCTGGAATTTAACCTCCGCATATAAGCTTAAATGGGACATAACATGCAGTTTCTTCCAATCTCATGAGTGCCTATAGAGGAGTACTGCATCCTTCATATCTCCGTCTTCAGTTTTATCAGATTTATAGAATCCTACCGGAGCTGTATTTCTGAAAATGAATGATTAGGCTCCTCCCCAGCCTACGTTTGGAACTTCAATTATGCCAAGAGATGTCAGAAGGTTTAAGATGTAAAGGTTGAAATCTGAGGTTTAACATTTTATGAAACTTTGCTATTACCTGCCCCCTCCCATATGGTCATCTTGCCGTTGCATCGAGACACTATGATCACGTGGTGTTGATAGCAAAGAGGTGTGTGACTGCTTAACACTGGCTCTGATCACGATCACTTAACTTGCATCGTTTTATTGCAGAGCTTGGAAGTTTATCTGCAATGGCAGTTCAGCCACAAGTCATGTGAGGTTTCCTTAACCCTCTGGTCCTCTTCGGTCAAATGACATTTTACGTTTTGAAATGTTATTTTTTTGCTTCATCGGAATGGGATGACACTTGGTGACTTGTCGCATTAGCTATGTGAACACACAAAAAAATCATGGAGATGTTTTGTTAAAGGGTCGTAAAAAAGTCACACTTGTCTCCTTCGCGGTCAAAAATGACCAACAAAGGAAAGGAATGGGAAATGCGCAAAAATGCAAAAACTTGGGGATCTTTTGGTGATACAAATCAGCCACAATCCAGAAAAATTGCACAGCAATGTAGGGGTGTAACTCTAAAATATCAAGAGTGCAAAATAGACATAACCAATTATACACATACAAATGATCTGGTGTGGCTGTATCGACGTGGTAAAATTGAGCCAAAAGTCTCAAATAAGAGGTTAAAATCAGTTCTATTATGCTGTGATTAAAACACACCTGTTCATTTGTTACATTTTTATTGAATTTGTTATATGCTCAATGTTCTCTCTGCTCAGGTTTGAATGTAGTAAAATTAATGCTAAAACCGACACTTTAAATCAACATTAAAAAAAAGCAACTTTACATTTTCAGTTGGTCTTAGCACACGATGTAACTGTAGAAGAGTCAAGTTTTAAATAGGAAAAATATTGAAAGTGTCTTTGGTCATTTTTTGAATGAGATGCTAATGGACTGATTAGAATCAATGATGTATGCTAAGCTATGCTAAAAGTGCTACCGGCTGAATGGATTCAAAAACGTTAACTCAACTATTTAACTCTAGGGGACTTGGAAAATGTGCCTATTTTCAAAAAAAGTGGAGTGTTCCTTTAAAAGATTAATCGTGCAGCTGTAGTGGCCCACTACATTTTCACCTTGCGTTGATTACTGACCAACTGTCTATGTAGTAGATGGTTTGCTGCTTACGGTTCTTGTTAATATCAAACTCTTTCTAACGCAGGACTTTGATTTGAGTGTGTTGCATCGAGGCTTGGACAACAGACCTGATGTGTTCAGAAACGATGTGGCGCCCACTTTCATGCCCGCACCTCAGTATAGACCTCGCCCTGCCAACCCTGATGAGATTGGCACATTCATTGATGATGTAAGTGATTTTTCCTTAACCCTCAAGGGAATCTCTTAAAGGCATGTTTAAGTATGACCGTAACGCAATTCTTTGTCCGGTAGAATCTGAAGGCTGCGGATAACGACCCCACGGCGCCTCCCTACGACTCCCTCCTGGTGTTTGATTATGAAGGAGGCGGCTCAGACGCAGGCTCCCTCAGCTCCATCAACTCCTCCAGCTCCGGAGACGACCAAGACTACGACTTCATCAACGATTGGGGCCCACGCTTCAAGAAGCTGGCAGACATGTATGGAGGAGGCGAGGATTAAGACTGTTTGTTAATTTTGCGCTCTGTGCAAGAGAGAGGTTTAAAAGTGCAAAATATGAGAATTTTATACTTCGCTTTATGGTCTGGTGATTTTGAATGTTTAAAGTTGGAACTGGATAAATAGCACTGTTCACCCGTCAACATAAAGGACAGATTATTTGACTTGAAGAGGAACGTGGCTTTTTCTCCCCCCCTTAAAAGATGCTCCCACTTGAAGAGACATTCAATATTTGTTGGGATTGCTCTGTGGATAAGAAGCTGAAATGCAGCTTAAGATGTTTGTCCCAAATTTAAGTTGTTTTCCCAGTATGTTATGTAATGGTTTTTTTTTCTACAACCTCCATGGCATTAAAGATTGATATTATAAAGCATGAAATTATACTGTAAATTTTTTTTTTTTTTTTTTTAAGCACTGAGTTTTCAGGAACTTTTTGTATGATATGCAGGTCTTTCTCTTTCCCCTCAACTGAAAATGTTAATTGCATTTATGTATGCTTTTATTTCTTTTTATATAGTTATATGCTTGTTTCAGCATTAATCTTTTTACATTAATGCTTTTGTTTCTTGTTTTTATTAAATTACTTTTACTGTGTTTGTTTCCAAGTGTTCACTCTATAATCCACTTCACACTAGGGCTGCGCGAGTAATCGGATTTCGGATCCTGATTACAATTAAGGATGCCATAAGTATGTAATCATTCAAAGGTGCTGTTAGAAAGTCGCTGTACATTACTCTACATTATCCCGAATGTTTAAATAAGCTTTTTTTTTTCATTTTTTTTTTTTTTTAAACAGGAAAGAATGATAGGCGACACTATGACATCATACCGTGTTACCCTCGAATTCCTGTGTAATTTTGTAGAAACCATGGAAACCCCAAAGCCGCTTTAATATCTGCTGTGTTTATGAGACACTGTTTGGATCATTGATGGACAGAAACTCATCATTGTTCTCCAGCTCAACACAGTTAGTCTGATTGTGTAAATCTGCTGTTCTTGATTTACCGCACAGAGTGCCATGTTTTACCGCCTAATATGATCTCGCTCACTGCAGTGTGAACAAGTGTCTCATAGTAGCATTATAACATCACTTTAACACACTCACATGTGTGTGATATGATCAAACACACACGCAAGTGCGGAAGAAGTGGAAGCGCCATGCAGAATAACAGCTCCGCCCACTCAAGAGTCAAGACACGCCTGTGTTGAATAAGATGCAAAAAATTACATATTGTGCCTTTAAAATGGAAATTAACCAATGTATAGTTACCATTTAAAGCTTAATGCTATAGAAAAGCAATTTTCAAAAGTTTTTCAGGAAGTGTTTTCAGCTTATTTTATTTTCATAATCTAGTGTGCATATGCTTCAAATGATGGTATAAAGCAATTCAATGAGATATTTGCTGTTAAAATTTTTTGTCATAATCATCAAGCCCTACTTCACACACAACCCTCGGTAAATGAATATCTTTAAGTCTGTATGAAACCAACTTTATTGTATTTCGACTCATTTCTGGCAAGAACTCCTAAAAATGAAGTGTACTGATTATAGGGAAAAAAACTGGGCAGGACGGGTTAATAAAGGCCTTCTGAAGCAAAGTGCTGCATTTGTGAAAGAAAAATATCCATATTTAAACAATTCACTGCCATTATAAAGCTTGGAAGTGTAAGGACATTTTCTAATATAAAGAAAGATGAAGGACATTTTTAATATAACAAAGAAGGATGAATGTCATATACAGTATTGTTCAAAATAATAGCAGTACAATGTGACTAACCAGAATAATCAAGGTTTTTAGTATATTTTTTATTGCTACGTGGCAAACAAGTTACCAGTAGGTTTAGTAGATTCTCAGAAAACAAACAAGACCCAGCATTCATGATATGCACGCTCTTAAGGCTGTGCAATTGGGGTATTAGTTGAATTAGTTGAAAGGGTGTGTTCAAAAAATAGCAGTGTCTACCTTTGACTGTACAAACTGAAAACTATTTTGTACAAACATTTTTTTCTGGGATTTAGCAATCCTGTGAATCACTAAACTAATATTTAGTTGTATGACCACAGTTTTTTAAAACTGCTTGACATCTGTGTGGCATGGAGTCAACCAACCTGTGGCACCTCTCAGCTGTTATTCCACTCCATGATTCTTTAACACAATTGGATTAAGGTCTGGAGATTGGGCTGGCCACTCCATAACATTAATTTTGTTGGTTTGGAACCAAGACTTTGCCCGTTTACTAGTGTGTTTTGGGTCATTGTGTTGTTGAAACAACCATTTCAAGGGCATGTCCTCTTCAGCATAGGGCAACATGACCTCTTCAAGTATTTTAACATATGCAAACTGATCCATGATCCCTGGTATGCGATAAATAGGCCCAACACCATAGTAGGAGAAACATGCCCATATCATGATGCTTGCACCTCCATGCTTCACTGTCTTCACTGTGTACTGGGGCTTGAATTCAGAGTTTGGGGTCGTCTCACAAACTGCCTGTGGCCCTTGGACCCAAAAAGAACAATTTTACTCTCATCAGTCCACAAAATGTTCCTCCATTTCTCTTTAGGCCAGTTGATGTGTTCTTTGGCAAATTGTAACCTCTTCTGCACATGCCTTTTTTAACAGAGGGACTTTGGGGGATTCTTGAAAATAGATTAGCTTCACACAGACGTCTTCTAACTGTCACAGTACTTACAGGTAACTCCAGACTGTCTTTGATCATCCTGGAGGTGATCATTGGCTGAGCCTTTGCCATTCTGGTTATTCTTCTATCCATTTTGATGGTTGTCTTCCGTTTTCTTCCACGTCTCTCTGGTTTTTCTCTCCATTTTAAGGCATTGGAGATCATTTGAGCTGAACAGCCTATCATTTTTGCACCTCTTTATAGGTTTTCCCTCCAATCAACTTTTTAATCAAAGTACGCTTGTTCTTCTGAACAATGTCTTGAACGACCCATTTTCCTCAGCTTTCAAATGCATGTTCAACAAGTGTTGGCTTCATCCTTAAATAGGGGCCACCTGATTCACACCTGTTTCTTCACAAAATTGATGACCTCAGTGATTGAATGCCACACTGCTATTTTTTGAACACATCCCTTTCAACTAATTCAACTAATTGCCCAATTGCACAGCCTTAAGAGCGTGCATATCATGAATGCTGGGTCTCATTTGTTTTCTGAGAATCTACTGAACCTACTGGTAACTTGTTTGCCACGTAGAAATAAAAATATACTAAAAACCTTGATTATTCTGGTTAGTCACATTGTACTGCTATTATTTTGAACAATACTGTACACCTAAGATGACTTGAGGGTGAGTAAATCATGGGCTAATTGAACATTTGGGATGAACTATCCCTTTAAGTTAAGTTTTTGCTTTGTGGCACGAGCAATCTCTTCCATATAATAACAATAATTAATAATAATAACAGTGTTTTAATATTGTATCCCTTTAACAAACTAATATTCAACAGGAAAAATAATCACTTGATGCATATGTGAGTATACTAAGGGCACACTAGATGGCGACATTACAGTTATACACTCACCCTTTCTCAAACCTTTTCAGCACATTGATTTCTTAAAGCATTTCTCATATATATATATATATATATATATATATATATATATATATATATATATATATATATATATATATATATATATATATATATATATATACATATACATTTTTTTTTTATTTTTTTTACATGGTCCACATGATGTCTGTTTTGTTAAACCCTCATAAACCACTGGTTGTTGGACAAATAATAACTGCTGCGCCCCATCTCTCCACCCCAAAATGCACTCTTAAAGAGTATACAGGCGTTCAGCATGCTGAAACAGCTTTTGTGGATAGCTCATGTTCTCACAGTGGGTTCCAGTCTTGCCTACCTTGGTTCTCAAAGGCCATGCACCCGCCCCTTTGACCCAAACTAGCACTCCCTCTGGTGGAAACCGGGTGAGGGCTACTTCGGCGAATAGGCTGCGGGACCTGAGGATTATGTTTATGGCTTCCCTGCCGAGACAACCTCCGCAGGCTCCTATTCCCTCCAACACACTGCAGCCGTGCTGCCGGAAGAGTGCGCTGGTCCCTTGGTCGAGCGACCAGCAGAGGTGGGTAGAGTAGCCAAAAAGTCAGAAAAGGAAATGAATCTAGCCCTTTGGAAGATTCAGCGTGAAGGCCGGTCAGCGCCCTCTGGAGGAAGGACACCGTATCGCATCTTTGCTGGACAGATTCAGATAGGCTTCTGTGCATTTGTGAATCAAGGCCACAGAACGACAGTCTCAAAAGATTCCACAGGTACAAAAGCGCATATTCTAAGGTAGAACAACAATGCAAAAGACTCGTGATTTACTGTGCATTAAACTACAGGTACAGAATACAGATAAAGCATTTGTGGATTGTGAGCAAAAGGACAATAATGCATGATTGCTCTGTGTGTGTGTGTGTGTGTGTGTGTGTGTGTGTGTGTGTGTGTGTGTGTGTGTGTGTGTGTGTGTGTGTGTGTGTGTGTGTGTGTGTGTGTGTGTGTGTGTGTGTGTGTGTGTGGATTGGTGTGCGTGCATGTGGATCTTTCCTGTGCTTTTGTGGAAGGTTTTGATACTAATTTCACTCCATATATTTTTTTTACATTATCAAAACAATAATAATAATAATTCAAAGCACTCAAAGCGCTTTACATATAGAAGGGGGGAATCTCCACAACCACCTCCAATGTGCAGCAGCACCTGATGATGCGACGGCAGCCATATTGCTCCAGAACGCCTACCACACACCAGCTGATTGGTGGAGAGGAGACAGGAGATGAAGCCAATCTCATATATATATGGGGATGATTAGGAGGCCATGATGGACAGAGGCCAATGGGCAAATTTGGCCAAGATGCCGGGGTTACACCCCTACTCTTTATCGAAGGACATCCTGGGATTTTTAATGACCACAGAGGTCATCAGGACCTCAGTTTAACGTCTTATCTGAAGGACGGTGCTCTTTGACAGTATAGTGTCCCCAGGTATATTACCAATGCTTTGAAGCATGGCAGCTTTACCACAGTATAGTGTCAATTAATCATAACTTGTACATGACAATAAACTCATGTTACTCTTAGGACTTGGGAATAAACAGTCAATTAATTACTCGCGGTACCTACTAGACCTAACTCAGTCCTGGAGGGCCACTGTCCTGCCGAGTTTGACTTGCCTCAACACACCTGCCCAGAAGTTTCTAGTATCCCTAATAAGACCTTGATTAGCTGTTTCAGGTGTGTTTAATTGGGTTTGGAGCTAAACTTTGCAGGACACCCCTGTACTAGGCACTCTGAAAGGTCTACAACACCTTCTTCCATTCCTTCCAGATGCTGAAACAAACACCTTTGAAATCCCAAAAGGAAGCCTTGTAAAACTGTACCTCCCTAAGGGTGTGTTAAATGTACAGAATTTTTGTCTCTGGGCATTTCTGAAAAAACTTCCTCCAGCATTTTAAGAGGATAGTGTTCCCTTCTTATTGCTCTGTTTAGATCATGGGGTCTATGCAGATCCTAATCTTGTTGGGCTTTATGATTGTCACCACCCATTCTGTGATGACACCCATCTCTTCCATGCATTCCAGTTCTCCAGGCCACTGGAACTTTCCTGGGAGCAGGAATCAGCGGCATGACCTCAGGATTTGTCTGAATGTGGTGGACTCCTGGAACACATCCCAGTCCTGTGAACAAATCTCCAAATTCACTCAGAATATCTTTTGAGGTGTCTCCTTTTATTTCATTGATCCTTTTTATTACTCCCAATGTGTTGCACGATTATCTTCCCAGAATTGCACAAGCATTTTGCTCTGCGACCTGAAACTCAAGAGTGTACAACTTGTCTTTGTGCTGGCATTCATGGCATTGCTGACCCAAGGGCGACATCTTGTGGTCTGAATACATCACTAGTTTACATTGTGATTTTCTCATGTCATCCAGTCATCCAGTCCCAGTCACCTGTGTCTAACTTTACAATCAGCTTCTGGTTGTTTACCTTGAGGGTTTCAAGGTTTCGATACAGTTCAAATCGCTGAATCCAACCTCTTCAGTTCTCAGCTAGGTTTCCTTCAAAGCACAGAGCTCCCGGGGGCTTCATTTGATCCATCATCATGTATCATATCAATAACTTCTGACACCATGTAATGAATGGATGACAGGAGACCGCATGTGGTTGAACTGAACTGAACTTTTACTCGCGTCTCCCTAACAAAGACTGTGACGCATTAGCGCCTCACAGCATTCATTACATTACAACATGTACACATCATGACATGTTAACCATAGTAATATTTCACTAGTTGATTTGCCCTCTCTTTTGTAACTGTTCAACTTTGGGTAATAGGCAGCACTCATCCAGTGTGTTTATTTCCTGCTCTAACAAAATTTAGTCAACAGGACTTTTTATTATAGGCTCAGCATGGATGTCATGTGACTGAAATCACATGACTTAATGGGGGTGATGCCACAGAGAGGGCAGGGCATTTGTCAATCAAGAAGCTCCCCTGGTAATTCCATAGAACGTAAAAAAATATGGACGACACGACTTCGAATATGGCGCTGATATCTTGTGCAGATTTGGGACCAATCAAGTAGAGCCGCGATATCTAAATCCCACCCACACTCTCACAAATGCAGAACAATTCATCATGTTGCTGTAAAATAAACAGTTATGGAAATGTAGATATTAAAGCTAAAGCTCCTCCTGAAAATCCAGAAAAAAAAGTCTGTTGGTGCCTCAGTGACTTCACTTAGAGAAGCTGATTCACAGCTGTCAATCATGACATCTACGCCGTTTCATTTCCCAATTTTAACTTGCATAAATGTATTTCTGGGGGGGTTGCCAAGATGGTGGCGTGTTAAGATAACTTTTAGTGGCTCTGCTGACAAGAATATATAGTAACGTAAACTGTCTACTTTCAACTGGTTTCCACGGATCTCTTCTTTTTTGAGGATGCATTTGTGGCTTAAACAAAACTTAAAAAGCGCTGAAAAACGTAAAGAATGGGCAAAAAATCTGATGGATGTGTCTGCAAATATGCACAAATACACACTTTCTGCCATGACTGATCCCAGTTCTGAAAATACTGTAGATCTTTGTACAACTCATCTTCCCGACACCAACTAAACCGGCCTCTAAGAAAGGGGAAATGGAAACTTTGGAAGATGTGATCGCAATGTTATCATCAATTTCGTCACTGATCAATGAGCGATCTGATCCCCTTGAGAATCTGGTGAGTGCTAACGCTATGAAAATTGAGTTGTTTCTGCTGAAGTTAAGGATGTGAAGGTTGATCACCTTCTCGATTACAACGCGGGGAGCAACGCATCGAAACGTGTGAAACTCGACTAGCTGACCTGGAGAGATACTCGAGGCGATGCAACCTTCGGCTGCGAGGGGTTCCAGAAAAAGAGAAGGAGAACATCAGAGATGAAGTCATTCGAATATGTGTCATACCCAAATCTGCCCCTCGTGCTGTCATAGTACAGTTTATCTCGCGCATTATCAGGGATGCGGTATGGAAGGCAGCGAAATCTTCAACTTTCTTAAAGGACAATGGGATTCGGTTTATGGAAGACCTTACTCCACTGGACAGAGAAAGACCAAAGAAGTTGTGGCCTATGGTGGAAGAAGCACGTGCAGCTGGAAAGCCTGCTTACTATGTGGGTGCGCGTGCCTACTTTAAAGGCATTGAGATCCGTTTTCCAGCAGCATCTGCTGAGACATGAAAAGAAAAAGAAGAGAAACACAGATTTTCTGAATGAACAGAATTCCCCTTTCCGGACCCTTTGCATTATCATCGATGAACGTTTCAAACTCTACAAAATTATTTTTTGATTACCATTCACGTTCATATCTACAGATAATGCCTCGTTTCCAGTTGTCATGTTTTGACGGTATTTTTTTCTTTCAGCTGAGCTATGGTATTCCAGTTTATACTCACTACTTCTTGTGCTCTTTTTGCTCTTACTGTAACATTTTTGTTCATTAACTTGTTCATTATTTCTATCTCTATTATCTCTCTAAATGCCAGGGGTCTGAGAGATTCTGTGAAGCGTAAAGCTCTTTTTCTTTTTGGGAAAAAATACACTACAGATTTCTGTTTCTTTCAAGAGTCTCACTCAAGTTCAAATGACTGTAACTTTTGGAAATCACAGTGGGGAGGTGATGCATGGTTTTCGCATGGCTCTGAACGACCGGCAGGTGTTTTAACACTAAATAATGCGTTTTCTGGTGATTAGTAGTAGCCTAATCTACATTACTACTACTGTACTCTGTATTAGTAATATTTTCATTATGTTGGGTACTATTTATGGTTACAATTCCTTAAGTGAAAACAAGGCTTTGTTTGAAATACTTGAAACTACTTTGGCTGAACAAATATCCATCAAGCATACTTTGTATGGGAGGAGATTTTAACATTGCCCCAGATAACATGTTAGATCATATTCCACCAAAAATGCCCCATGTAACTTGCTATTTAAAACCTTTATGGAGAAATATAACTTAATAGATATCTGGAGGCAAAATAATCCAGATAAAAAAATATATACTTGGTGTAATGCAAATTTTCCCAGACAATCAAGATTTTTGGCTCATATCTAGAAACATTGATTTACACAATATCTCTGTTGACATAATTCCAACCCCTCTTACTGACCACAAAGCAATTTATCTCAATATGCAGATATCTACTCATTACAGTCCATCTTATTGGAAATTCAATAATTGTTTATTGAAAATGGAATCAGTAAGAATAGAGATTACTCGTCTCATCAAGCATTATTTCCAAAAGGCTAATATAGCAAAAATATACTGCATTAATTGGGAACTTTTAAAATTTGAGGCTTCTAAATATTTAAGATGTTGGTAGTCACCTTTCTAAAAATTAATAAAGAACAGGAAGATAAAATTATAACTGAAATTATCTCACTCTTAAACAAAGGATCAAATAATTTTTCAGATATAGATCAAATAAATAAACAAGTTGAACAATATATAAAAAGGGCTGAAGGAGCCTTTATAAGGTCTGGGAAAAAGTGGTCAGAGGAACAGAATACTTCCTACTTCTTTAGGCTAGAAAAAAACCAGGCTACATTAAATACCATTTATCAATTACAAATTAATAATAAAATATCAAAGGACCCTATAGAGATATCAGAGTATTGCTCCACTTTCTACCATAACCCATATTCATCACAATTTCATGCTAAAGCTTCTAGAGATTTCCTAAATTCAGTAGGAGAGATTAAAAAGATTAATAATTTAGATAATGATATATGTGACCAACCTATTAGTTTAGAAGAAATAATTCAGTCAATTCATAAATTAAAAAATAATACATCTCAGGGAACTGATGGTCTAACCTCTGAATTTGATCAATTATCTTAATTATTTTGTGAAAGTTTACTCCAATCTCCCATCTACTATGACTCAAGGTTTGATTACCCTTATCCCTGAGCCTAAAGAAGATTTGACACTTATTGATAATTGGCCAATTAGTCTTTTAAATAATGATTATAAATTAATTGCCTCTATATTTGCAAAACAAATAAATAATTAAAAATGTTCTAGATTCTATTATAGATGAAACTCAATCTGGATTTATGAAAAATAGACACATTTCAAATAATATAAGATTAATATTATATATTAGATAACTCATATTTAGTTAATGAAAATAGTTTTATATTTTTCTTAGATTTTCGTAAAGATTTTTATAATGTTGAGCATATTTTTGTTTATTTTCTCCTTAAAGGCTTTTGGATTTGGTGAATTTATTAATTTATTTATTTTTGTGCAGCATTTGAAACCCTATATTATAATGCAAATTGCTCAATAAAACTTAAACATTGAACTATGTCTAGATTTGAGCTAAAAATAGGCATTAGACAAGGTTGTCCCATACCTCCTTATCTTTTAACCCAGTTATTATCTGTGCACATAAAAATGTATTCTTAAAGGTAACCCAATTGCAGATAGAGAAATTATTATAAGTCAGTTAGCTGATGATACAGCCCTTTTTCTGAAAAACAGTGACCAAATTTCAATTGCAATTAATGTATTAATAAATGTTGATAAATATTGATAAATGTGAACTAATGGCTGTCAAAGACTGTGATTTAGCAAGTATTTGTAACATTCCTGTAAAAGATAGAGTAACATACTTAGGAATCATTATAGTTATAGACCAATGGGAAAGATGCTCTTTGAATTTTAAACCCATAATTGATCAAACTAAAAGGAAACTCAACTCTTCAAAGAGATCTTTCCCTAAAGGGGAGCGTTCTCCTTACAAAGGCTGAAGGTATAGCCAGACTGACATGTGCCTCTTTAATGTTATCTTGATAAAAAGACCTGGAGAACATAGATGAAATGCTCTTTAATTTTTTGGGGAAAAATCGAACACACTATATCTATATATTTAAAAAAAGTGTCATTATGAATAAATATGAGAATGGTGGCATTCATTTTCTTCAGGATTAATTGGATTAAGCATCACCTAAAAGATCCCTCTTCTCTCTGGAACTTTCTTCCTCATTATGTTTTTTTTTTTTCAAATGTTGGTGTTCTCAATTTTGTTTTGATATGTAACTATAATATAGATCAAATCCCAGCAAAGTTATCTGCCTTTCATAAATAAATGCTCCTATCTTGGTCTTTAATAATTTTTCTCCTCTTCATTATTTTATTTGGAATAATATAAATATTCTATACAAACACAAATCTCTCTTTTTTTTTTAAGAACTAGTTTGACAATAATATTACATTGGTTAGTCAGTTATACAACAAAGAAGGAATGCTTTTTTCTTATGATGAATACCAATTACTCCAATTTTAGTTGTTTTTGGCATAATTCCTCGGGTACTCTCGTGCTTTTTAGAGGTTTTGATAAAAATATTCCCCTGAATTAGTGTCTCTTGATGTTAAAAATCATATGTTGGTACCATTTGTTTTTCCTTAAATTCCAAGAGTAATAATATAGTTAGTTGTACTCTTTTCCAGAGAGAAGTTGTTACTCTTCCTTATGTTTTGTCTCATTGGATCTCTTCACTAAATGGAAAATGTATTTGCTGGAGGAAAGTATGGCTATTACCTGCAAAAATATCATTTTAGAATTAAGATTAAAGAAGTTCCTTATAAGCTTATTTACAGAAGTCATTACAAAAAAAATTAAAAAGAGATAAATATGAATTATTATTATTTTTGGACAAATATGAGGAAACCGCCTTGCACTGCACATACTCTACACATTATGGTGTCAGGCTCAAAAATATATCAACGAAAATATTCAATGTTCAAGACCTCTTGTGGGAATATATACTCTTTGGCTTTACTGACAATTCTGAACATTATTTTTACCTAATTCATTTAATTGTATTATCAACCAAATTTTACATTCATAGGTGTAAATTCACCAGAAAGAAACAGAACTTTATAATTATATTGACTGAAATTCTATATATATTGATAGTATCAGAGACTTTAAGAACTTTGAAAGCTTGTAAATTGTATGATACATGTATTTGATGGATGTATGTAAGTTTCTGTTTTTACTCTGAATTTATTTCCCCTGGCAACTCTTTTTGTTTATTGTAAATTGTTACCTCTTTTTTTCTTTTCTTTGTATACTGTTTCCTGATACATGTTATTGTTCTTTGCATATATTAAAAAAGCATTTCTCAACCATTCTCCCAAGAAGAGGAATCAGTCTGTCCAGTTCTCTCCCTGCTCTTTCTTTAAATACAAATTAGATCTGCGCGGGACTACTTTTTCACCCGCTCCCGCAATAGCGCTCGCGCTTAAAGTTCTCTCCGTGTTCTCCCGCGAGAATGATTTTATTCCCGACCCGACGAGTTTAGATTTCGTTCCCAGAATCTCTCATTTAAATGTCCCCTATAGAAAGAGAGAGACTGGGCATAACACATGTAAGATGGTGGCTATACTGTCGTGTTGTTGGGCATAGATTCAAGCGACACATTGTAGAGCAACTCAACAGCATTTATTCATGCGTCATTTTGTTTACACTCACATCCCTTCACCTCCCCCTGAGCCCCCAGTAGTTCCGGTACTTCCTGTTAGACACTTCATAATAAAACCCATTACACCACATCCCCCTTTCTAGGAGTTGAATGCAGACTTAAATGAACATTACTGCATGAACGAAAACATTTTCTTTCCTTTTCTTTTTACAACTTATAGAACACGTTCTCTTTTTTTTTTCTCATACTCTTTTGTATTCACAAGTCCAGTCTTTGAGGTTTTATAACACATCTACCAGACCTGGTTCTGACAGGACCTGGGGAATCTGCCTTTGGAGTCTTAACTGCAGACTCTGAGTAGTTAGGTGTGAGCCTGGCGCCCTCTGTTGGACAGACTGGTGTACTTGGAATTTGAACCTTTGGTGTGATTTCAGGCAATGGCAATAGATGATGTCTATTTCTCCTGATGACTCCTGAAGGGCTATCCACAATGTATGAGCGGGGTGTAGAATGAGGTGAGATAACAGTCCCTTCACTCCGGGTGTCTGTGATCCACACCGGTTGTCCTGGTGAAAGCTGAGGAAGATCTCTCACACGATGTCTTTTGTTAAACACTAAACTGTCCATTAGTCTTCTTTCTCTCTCTCTCTTCACCACTGTAGCCTTATTCGGCAGGCTGGGAATGAGCAACGAGGGAAGCTGAGGAACTGGCGTACGAAGTCTCCGTCCCATTAGTAGTTGCGCTGGGCTGTATCCATTAGCCAATGGGGTCGCTCTGTAGGCTAAAAGTGCAAGATATGGGTCTTTTGCTTTCTTTAGTAGTCTTTTCACAGTCTGGACGTGACGCTCAGCCTCACCATTGCTTTGAGCAAATTTTGGACTGCTGGTTACATGTCTGAAACCGTATTCTGCTGCAAAGTCTTTGAACAACTGGCTTGAAAACTGAGGTCCGTTGTCACTGTAGAAAACTCTGGAATGCCATGTCTGGAAAAGATTGACTTTAGGTGTACTATAACGTCTTCTGATCTCATGGGCGTCAGTTTTGCTAACTCCACAAATCTGGAATAGTAGTCCACCACCAGAACATAGTTGCTGTTGTTAAGAGTAAAAAGATCAGCTCCAACTTTTTGCCATGGTCTTTCCGGGAGCACACTTGGCATTAATGGTTCCACTGAATTGGCTCGTTCTTTAATGCATGTGGTGCAGTTTTTTACAAGCTCGTTGATTTGGCCACTCAGACCAGGCCACCACACTGTCTCTCTAGCTCTCTCTCGGCACCTGGACATCCCCTGATGTCCCTCATGTAGGGCTTTGAGAACAGAGTTGCGCATAGAGGTAGGAATCACGAGTCTAGTGCCTTTCAATAACAATTCATCACATACAGTTAGAGTGTCTCTGTGTGGCCAATATGCTTTGATTGGACCCGCGAGATGGCTGTAATCTGGCCAGCCTCTCTGACACAAAGACATGACTTCCAAACACGTTTTGTCTCCCTTTAATTGTTCTTTCAGTTGTGTGATGTATGTTGAGCTAGCAGGTAGGCTTCTGATTATTTCATCAACGTAGATGTTTGTGTCAGCCATTAGATCTGCTGCAGCTTTAGGATCTGAATCTTGTTCGACAGGTGCGCGTGAAAGGGTGTCTGCTGTGAAGAGTGCTTTGCCTGGAATGTGTGAAATGGAGTAACTGTACCTCATGAGCCTAAGTCGGAACCGCTGGATTCTGGGTGGAAGCTCGTTAGGGCTTGTAGTCCCAGCAGACTGACAAGTGGCTTGTGGTCAGTTTCTAAGGAGAAGTGTCTCCGATGAGGAAGTCTTTAAATCTTTCACATCCCCACGTTAGTCCAAGCGCCCTTCTCCACCTGTGCATACCTCTGCTCTGTCTCAGTTAAGGAGCGTGAGGCGTATGCGACCGGTCTCCACTGCTCACCTTCTTTTTGAAATAGGACTGCTCCGAGTCCATAGGATGAGGCATCAGCGGACAGCTTAAGATCTTTGTTTGGATCATAGAGTGTGAGAACAGGAGTTGATGTTAGTTCACTTTTCAGCTGATCAAATGCTTTTTGTTGCGCACAGCCCCAAACCCACTGGTTTTTCTTTGAAAGCAGATCTCTTAGGGGCTTATCTTTTTCAGCCAGTCCTGGAATAAATTTACCTAACTGGTTGACCATCCCAAGAAAGCTGCGCACTTCGCAGACATTTGACGGCTCTTTCATCGCTTTGACTGCTCTGATTTTGTCTGGGTCGGGTTTGACTCCCTTCGCGGACAAAATGTGTCCAAGGAACTTTACCTCATGTTTGCTTAAGTCACATTTCTCCATATTTAGTGTGACACCAGCCTCCTGCAGTTTGTGAAGCACTGTGTGAAGTCTGGCATTATGTTCCTGCTGGTCCTTTCCCCAAATGAGTATGTCGTCCATGTGACAAACCACGCCTGATAGCCCATTGAGAATCACTGACATTCTCCGTTGAAAATGTTCTGGGGCTGAGGCTATTCCAAAAGGAAGTCTGTTAAAATGGTAGCGTCCGAAAGGGGTAATGAATGTTGTATAGTGTGCTGACTCAGGAGACAATGGGACCTGCCAAAACCCTCTGTTGGCATCTAACTTACTGAAAACAACTGCTCCAGCCAGGGATCCAAGTGTCTGTTCCACTGAAGGTAAGATGTACTTCTCTCTGCACACTGCATCATTGAGGTGAGTGAGGTCCACACAAATGCGCACTGAGTCGTTTTTGGCACTGGGACCATACCTGAGCACCATTCAGTTGGCTCTTCAACTCTGCTGATTACTCCCATGGACTCCATTTTTTCCAGTTCCTGTTTCACTTTTCCCAACAAAGGAATGGGGACCCGTCTTGGTGTGGCCAGAGAAAAAGGAACGCCAGGTTTCAGCTTAATAGTATAAGGTTGCTGCATTAACCCCAAACCCTGACACAGCTTTGGATATTTCTCATTTAACACCTCC